>VKOC01006190.1:0-21793 GCA_009364415.1 Spea multiplicata
TTATATTACTGTATACAGCGTCAGGGGGGGGGGTATAATACTGTCGGCACCATGATGTCAGCCAATGATGTCGCAGAGATTTTCTTGGAGGAAGCGGGGAGATTCTGCGAGTCAGTTACACGTGTTACACGTTAGCGTCACGCTGAGAAGCGTGTTAAATATGTTACTAGATTTGGACACCAGAGGCAAACTCCCGGCGTCTCCGTCTATTAGAAAGAATTCGTCTGAATAAACGACAGAACAAATCGCTCGGATTTCTAAATCCAAACACTTTATACGAGGGAATCCGAAAAAAACGTCTGGAGGAAAGAAAATAAATAAATAAATCGGTCCAGAATCACAAATCCCCCCCCCAAAAAAACCACCAACAAACCGAACGTGAAGAAGCCCTCACGGCGTCAGCAGGAGCCGGGCCCCGGGGCTCCTCTGGAAGGGGCCATCTTAATAAAGCTTCAGAAGGTTATGTCTCTTTGTAGAAAGGGGCCCCTGATCGGACGGGACTTTAAACCCGGATCCAGGGCCGCGGATACCATTTACTTCTAGCCACGCGGCTATTTGGGATGTTTTCTGGCTGCTGTAAAATATGTCCAGTTTGGGAGAGAGAAAACATCAAGAGGCCGGAATCCGACACTGAGAGGAAACGGAAGCAAGTTTTACTTTACTGAGTGAGTGGTAGATAAGCGGAGCAGCCTCCCGGCAGAGGTGGTAGAGGGTAATGCAGTGAGGGTATTAAACATGCATGGGATAGACATCCGGCTCCTGAATCTAAGAGGAGACCAACAACTGATTACGGTTTGAGTCTTTACAGCAGGAGAAACGGGAGACTACACGGGGGCCGGATGGGGCCGTGGATGGCGGGCTCGCGTTTCTTTGGGACATTGTGGGAAATTCCTGTGTACAGAAAGCAAATTTAATGTTAACGTCCGGGAGATCAGCGCCTAATTACCGGGAAGTGAAATATGAAACAAAATCAATGGCCACACGAGATGAAATCCCTGACGCATAAATCAATGTTACGAGCCGTCCAGCCAATCGATAGTCAGGATCCCGCTCGCTCGCGACATACCGCCGCTAAATGACATAATAATGACTTCACACGTGTCACCCGGGGTCATCGATACCGGCGCTGGGCTGTCCGCACGCCTAACGACACCAGATACATCCAAAAGTCAGCCGCGGGGGTAATCATACAGAGCCCCCCGGGAAAGCGGCCGGCGAAGCCCCCCGGGATAGCGTCCTCATCCCCACATCTCAAACTGGTGGGGAACTTCCTCGGTCCGTTCTGTCGGCACAGATTTAATATACCGGTGCGCGGGGGGGGGGGGGGGGGGGGTTAGGTTAAGGCCCGGTGCGCGGGGGGGGGGGTTGGGTTAGGTTTAAGGCCCGGTGCGCGGGGGGGGGGGTTTGGTTTGGGTCGGATGCGCCCCGCACTCCTTTCTGCATCGCTCGTTCCCAGTTTGTTAAACCCGGCGGGGTTATGACTCGGCCCCCGCGTGGGGAATCTTACAGCGAGATCATTCTAAATATACGGAGGGCCGCGTAAGCCAAGGAGCGCGTTGCCAGCGCCGCACGGCAGGGCAAGGGTTAAGGCGAATTTGCATATCACAGCAGACACTCATGTATCAGAGTCCTCGTTTGCGCTCCTCGTACCGGAAACAAAGGCAGAGCCCCCCGACTGTAATTAAACGCGGGTACAATCAGTAACGCTGGGAGTGTGGGGGGCTCCGCTATTGTCGGGTAATTTGCTGTAAGTGACACCGAACGCCCTTTGCCGTTCGCAGATTACAGAAGCCGCCGTTGTCTGCGACGCTCAGATTTGCTGCGTATTTGAATAACAGAGCGATGAATAATCCAGCGATATTAATACGAGCAGGAAGGTTAAAGTAACGGCCCCACCGGCCCCCGCCACGCACAGAACAACTTCACACTTTGTATCATTAAAAGGACAATCGCAACGCACAACCCGCACCTCGCGACGATCACCGCCTGCCGGCACCCAACATGTTTCCACGGGGCATCCGTCAGGATTCACGGAGCTTTAATGCTGCAACAAACAGGGGGATCCCCCCCCCCCCCCGAGTCACATGCTTTCCCACAGGTGCGTTTAGCGGTGAGAGGTAACGCGCCGACGAATGAATGCTGCGTGCGGCGTAACGTCTCTAACAATGGAAGCGGAACCGGCGGAGAGCAACCAACGCTGCGTCTTTACCGCATTACAAATACTCCCAGTTCCGTGGCTCCCCTGATTCTAGGGGCTTCTTCCAATAACAACGCTGGAAACGCTCCTTGGCAGAGTCCCCGCGACAGCCGTTAAAACACCAACATTTTGGGAAAATGAAAACAAAAATCTATGAAACATCCTGACTTTAACCTACAGTAAGAGCTACAAGCAGAGAAAAGCCAGCACTATACAGAATTCATTCGCTGTGCGCTTTCGCACTCAGCACTATACAGAATTCATTCGCTGTGCGCTTTCGCACTCGGCACTATACAGAATTCATTCGCTGTGCGCTTTCGCACTCGGCACTATACAGAATTCATTCGCTGTGCGCTTTCGCACTCGGCACTATACAGAATTCATTCGCTGTGCGCTTTCGCACTCGGCACTATACAGAATTCATTCGCTGTGCGCTTTCGCACTCGGCACTATACAGAATTCATTCGCTGTGCGTTTTTGCACTCAGCACTATACAGAATTCATTCGCTGTGCGCTTTAGCACTCAGCACTATACAGAATTCATTCGCTGTGCTTTTTTGCACTCGGCACTATACAGAATTCATTCGCTGTGCTTTTCTCTCTCAGAGCTGCTCAAACACCAGTGTTTTCTTACTAAACAAAGCAAGTCAGAGGTGAGAATTCTACACCAGTTTGTTAATGAAAATTGTTTGGTTTTTTTCCCAGAGATCATCCAGTTTCTGACAAACATTCCCAACTTCTGTTTTTTTTTTTAAACATTTAGATCTACGGAGAATCTAGAATTTTAGAAGGAAAGTTTATTCAGTTTCAGCAGAATCTCGATCATTAAAAGCATGGAGCGGAGGCAGCTGTAGGGAATGAAAGAAGCAGCACCGGATTTTAACCAAGGACCAAAGCATTAATAATTAACAGTAATTGGGCGCATTATTCAACAGGGTGATTAATTTTTAAGCACACAGGGTGGAAACTAAAATACTACAGAAACATTTTTTTAAGAATATAAAATTAAATTATGAATAAACTCTGGGTAATGGAGCGCCGTTAGCGGCTGCCCCGGGACCGGATCACGTTTGTTACTGAGCTAAGTGACAGCGCTGAGTATCCCGAAGTGTTAAATTATGATCAAAAATTAGAAAAGGAAAACAAAAGGGGCAAAGAGAGAGAAATCTGCGGCAACGCACGCGGAGCGGCAACGCACGCGGAGCGGCAACCGGCCAGTCTGTTTTAAAGAACATAAAAATGTGGAGAACAAAACGGAGTTTGTAAAAAAAAAAAACTAAGCGATTTGGGCAAATTACTCGTAAAACATTTATTAGAAAATGTATTTAAATGAAGCAGAAGAGACAGCGACGCGCATGCGCACATCCCGGTTACTGCTTTGGATCCTATTATCATATTACATTTCTGATTTCATTCCGGTTTTGCCGTTAGTGCAGCGAATGCAGATCTGGGTTCCTGCCAGTCTACAAATTCCCTTGAAAACTCTCTACTAACCAGCAAAAGGAGAGAGAGGATCCGCGGATCGGCCGTCTCCGACTTCAATAAACCCCAAACCAGCGAACCCCCCCACCCCGCAGGACAGCCCGCCGCGCATGGCGCTCCGGGGCGCTCGCGTCACATCGTGTTCCTTTATGTTGGCTGCGGGCCGCCGGCGCGTTGTTTTCTCATGGTGTTCATATTTCTCAATGTTTGGCTCCGGGATTCCAATAAAAATAATTAGCGAAGCGTTTCGGTTTATAAAAGGAGGAAAACGACACAATCCGGGATTTGTTCATTTTCTCCTAATCACAGAAACGCAAAACTAGATGGTTCCGTTGGCCGATTAGAGAAAAGATGGCTTCCCGGGTCACAGGAGAACACGCAGCCGATCCGGGGTCGGTCCGGACAGACGGCAATGGCCAGTATGGGTGAAAATATGGCAGAAATACCCCGCGTGGATCACTGGCCGCTCCAAGCGTCTCCAGCGGATCTCTTCACACCTGTCAAGATAACCTGGGCTTAAAGACAAAACATTTGCCGAGTGAAACCCTCGGGACGTCGATCGCCCCCCACTCGTTACCAACGTCCACGCCAGAGATCCTGCGCCTGGGATTCCATGCCGCACTTTTTATCACAGGGCACTGAACATGCACTTTGGGGACTCTTATCTACCCCCAAATCACAGAAAGGGGGCCAAATCCCCAGCACCATAAAAAAGGTTTCTCTGTCACCCCAGGACACCCAAGGGTTACAGAGCTACTTACCGAGATAACCTGCGCAGGGGGGAGGATTTCACGGCGCGGACGAGAGAAAGGAAGATCATAAATATATAAAAGATGTCAGAGGAGGGGAAAAGTTATATTTAAATACATAAAAGGGTTAATACAGGACGGGAAATCCTGCAGTCATTCACTTTGAGAAGTTTAAATCTCATAATCAAAGAGTCCGAGGAAATTAAAATAATTCATTCTTTCCAAATTACGTGGCGGGAATCGAACCGGACCCCACCGCGCATGTCAGGAGCTCAAACCCGATTCACAAACACTTAACCCGAGCGCTAGAAGAAAGCTCGTCACGGGCCGGCGATATCTTCCACCGCGGCTATCCTTCAATAAATCTCCCTACAGGCGAGCTTTACTGCGATCGTCACGCTAACCGCTCTCTGCGGAGAATTCCCTCGACTGACCGGCTGCGCAGGTTCAGAGGGATCCCCGCGGGCGCAGATCTACAGAGCCGCGTCTCAGCCGTCCACAGATCCACCTGCGCTCAGGGAAGAGATTCTAAGTCATGGAGCGCGGAGTAATTACGGCGGAAACCTCCGAGAACGCGCGACACATCGACTAAATAAACGTGACATAATATATCTAATTAAAGGGAAAAACTCAGCACTAAATACATATAAAAATTAAAAAAAAAAAGAGAGAAAACCACTGTCCAGAGCCCCCCGATGGAAAGCACGGACCCCAACAACCCTACGAAAAATGCAAAATAGTTCAAATCTACCTGTAAGATTTTTATATGGGTATAAATATATATAATTAGGGCCAACTCTTTTTCCAGCTGGCCATACTTTATGCATATAGCACGGTTACCCCCCCCATCCGGGACACAGGGGGCACTGCAGACCCTCTAACAACGTAAGACAGCGGTGGCCGGTGTTCAGACAGCGAGAGGGATCGGGTTTAACCCAAAATTAAAAACCAATTGAATCCGATTTATTCCATCAGATATTTCCAAACGCACAGACAGGGCAACTAAAGCCTTTCCCTTGGCACGCGTTACGTGGCCGGCCCCGCAGGCGCTCAGGTGAAGCCATTGCTGCCCCAATTAAAGGGAACGGTCGCCTTCCGTGGTCTACAGGTCACATGTAAGAGGTCCATGTAGCCAGAAACACGGATGTCCACCTGGGACGCGTCATCAGAAGCCCTATCAGAAATTACAGCTAAAAATCATCGGGATTAATGCCGGAGGGACGGACGCCGGAGGGACGGACGCCGTGCGCCCAACTCATGGAAAGCCTTTGAAATTGTAACCGCCATTCACACGCGTATTCCTATTAATTCACACGCGTATTCCTATTAATTCACACGCGTATTCCTATTAATTCACGCGCGTATTCCTATTAATTCACGCGCGTATTCCTATTAATTCACGCTCCTTTAATCCCATTGGAGAGCAGCCGTCGTGGCTAATATTCTGAAAATGCTCCATATGAATGTTTCAGATAACAGAGGGCCACGCTGAGCGGGGGTAATGCGAGGGTAATGCGAGGGTAATGCCACACAATGGTCTTCGCCTGCACCGTAAATCTCAACAACCAATTAGAAGTGACCTCCTTAACCATTTCCCCGCTGAAAGGGCCATCGCATTAGATCAGGAGCGACGCTTTACTTCGGGTTCGGTGGGCGCCCCAAACAAGCAACAAAACCTAGGAGTAAAAGAACTTGGAAGCTCAACAAAAAACTGCTTTCCTGGTTTGCAAAGAGAAAGACGGCGGCGCGGAGGAAAAGCCAATCAGCCCGCCGGTCCGGCAGACGGAGGCTCCGGAAGGACATGGATCGTGCGGCTCCAGCATCTCGGTTATTCTGCCTCTTCTGAGACCACAAAATGAAATGGAAAACACGCGATACTTAACTCCGAGGAATTATACTTTCACCAGATGAAAAACATAAGCTTAAGTAAAGCTTTTATATCCTAAAACGGCCATTACAATTATACTTTGTTTCTGCAAAAAGCTAAATAGATTGCATTCTGCGGAAGATTCAAGCCGGAGAGAGAGAGCGAGAGAGAGAGCGAGAGAGAGAGCGAGAGAGAGAGCGAGAGAGAGAGCGAGAGAGAGAGCGAGAGAGAGAGCGAGAGAGAGAGCGAGAGAGAGAGCGAGAGCTGAGAGCGAGAGCTGAGAGCGAGAGCTGAGAGCGAGAGCGAGAGCGAGAGAGAGAGCGAGAGAGAGAGAGCGAGAGAGAGCGAGAGAGAGAGCGAGAGAGAGCGAGAGAGAGAGAGCGAGCGAGTGAGAGTTGAGAGCGAGCGAGTGAGAGCTGAGAGCGAGCGAGTGAGAGAGAGAGAGAGAGAGAGCGAGCGAGAGCTGAGAGAGCGAGAGCTGAGAGAGAGAGCGAGAGCTGAGAGAGAGAGAGAGAGCTGAGAGTGCGCAGCATCTTACAAACACACTCAATCTACCGATTACAATAAACCTTAGATCCGGCATTAAACGATCCAATCCCGCATCCCACGTATCGAGCGCACGGCGACCGCAGACAAGAGAAATAAAAGCAGACGAGCCGGTCTGCCGATGCAAAGCAGAGTTTACAGATTTCTTTACCTTTCGCGCTGCAGACGCCGGGCGCCGTCAGGACCGGATCTCGCTTTCAGGCTAACAGTCCGATAAGCTGCGGAAAATCATTTTGCGACCCGCTGAGCTAAAACGTCCCTCACGGCCGCGGGTCCCGGGCGGTAACAACCGGCAGACGCTCGGCTTCTGGAAACGCTAGGAACGGCCACTGAGAGGGGCCTAGGGGACCTCTTCTCCTTCGGTTACCGCGTCGGTTATTAAAGCCGAGGCTCGGCACTGGGTCACTCGTCGCCGGCACCGCTCAGCTCGTGCAAATAAAACCGAAAAGCCCCTTCATTCCAGACTGATGAAGTCACATGAAGCTCCCTCTATAGGTAACACAAATTAGCAAAAGCCCATTAAATAAAGGCAGAGCCAAAAGCGAAACGATCCCCTTCCAGTAGCGAACCTGCCCCCCCCCCCCCCCGTCACTCAGATGACTGCTGACTTCATAATGACTGCCATGAAGCACTCAGCGGGAAGCACTAACACTCCACAAACACTCCACGTCCGGAGAAACACTCAGATCGCCCAAATGCTCCTGCAGGTGAAAAGCAGCTCAGCCCCGGCTATCAGGGCAGAAATGTGCAACCCGAGACCCCCCAAAACAGAGACAGCCCCCCAAAACAGAGACAGCCCCCCGGCACCCGAAAAAACAAACAAACAAAGCCCGGAGGATGAGGCTGAGCGGCCCGGCCCGGCTTCCCCTTTGCGCTCTCGTCAGGCGGACTCTTGGAAAGTCTCCGTGTTTACCCCCCGCCCCCCCCATACGCACAAAAGCTCAACAAGAACCAACCCTGAATACCAAGCAGACTAAAAATAAAGTCCCCCAAAGAAAGGGAAACTTCGTCTCCGGCAGGAATGCTAAAGTGCGGCTTTTATCGCCGGATGATAAGAGCCACAATCAGCCTTCTGACAAATGAACTCATCACGCCGAGAACGCGCGGGGGGGGGATAATATAATAATAATAACAATATAATAATATAATAATATAATAATAACCGCCTCCCCGCTTTGGGGCATCACCGGGTGAAAAGAAACCCCAACGGAGGGCAGATAGCAAATAAACGAGACATCGAATGGATGGGAAGCAGAGCCTCAGCTACCCCCGGCCGGCAACAACTGCCATCACTCTCAACCGGGGGGGGGGCAGTATCTTCTTTTCGTGATGGAAACGCAGTCAAAAAGTAAATATTCCACACTTGGGCAACCAAGAACTTTTGCTTACAGCCCACAGAACGGCTCTGCAGACTCACTAAAAAAATTCATCTGGGGAAACGGAGCGGTGGCCGGGGTACAGAACGGGGAGATTCCATTACCGGATCCAGATAGAGTGCAAGCTTTCCGTACTAGTTTGTCTAATAACCCCCACTCCCCGGCTGATAAGGGAGGATTGGGAAACCCACGCCGGTTACACGCGGCTCCGTCTGCCACATTTATAGAAAACGACAAGGAAAATATTTTATCTGCCACTTAATGCCTTTTCCCCCACGAGGGGCTCCTCAGCCGGTTAGGGCCGCGTTCCGTGTTCCGTGTTCCGGGGGCAGAGCACTCGAGCCAAACACGCATTCATATTAAAATCTAAAATAGTCTCCCATGGAAACAGGACGGCGACGGGCAGAATTTAGCCGTTTAAGAAGCACTTTGGGGGCAGAGGAAGACCCCCGGACCCCGGGAAGGTCATCCCACACCGGAGCTGCCAAGAACGCGTGGTGACAGTAATGGCCGCGAGATTATTCTGTCATCTCGATCCACAGCAATAATCGGCTCGAGGCGTTGATTGATAGGAAAATACAGAACATAAAGCGAGTTAGCGAGGGTCGGCCCTCCACGGGGCAGCGAGACGAAAAACAGAACGACGAGCTGAAAACCGACAAACACCGGAACATAATTCAAACGTTCAAACAGACAAAAAGCTCCGCAGGAAGGGCAGGGGACATGCGCGATTCACAGAGCCTCCAACAGACCCCGCTCAGCATTTCTTACAGCAGAAGCAGAAATAACGAGATGACAAAATAACGAGATGACGAAATAACGAGATCGGTCACCTTACTAACAGTGTAACAAACCACTAAAAAGACTGCCCCCCCCCAAAAAAAACTAAACCAAGTGAGCCGGGGAACGAAGTGTTAAAATCACAGACACCTCTCACCTACCAATGACCCTGGGTTGCGGTTCGTCGTCGTATGGCGGTACCATGCACCTGAACGGCAGCCGTGTACTGTATGGAGTAACATTATTATTATGGAGTATATAGAATGAGGAGCGGACACTTATTATATGGAGTAACCGCCGTTTATAATGATGAGGGGCCGTTATTATATGGAGTAACCGCCGTTTATAATGATGAGGGCCGTTTATTATTATGGTAACCGCCTTTTATATGAGATTATATGAGTAACCGCCTTTTAATGATGAGGGGCCGTTATTATATGGAGTAACCGCCGTTTATAATGATGGGGGCCGTTATTATATGGAGTAACCGCCGTTTATAATGGTGAGGGGGCCGTTATTTCTGGGTGCTGATTTTCGCATTGCTCGGTACCTCCGTACTTTTCCTCTGCTCTCTGGGATCGTCTCAGGTGTTGGTAACACGGAGGTGAACGGAACCCAAGAGTCACTAAAACCCCGACGCGGGATTCACTCCGCGCCAACACCGCAGGACCAAGTCATTTCGCACAGACGTGTCTCCAGCGCAGAGACGCAGGAGACCCAGGGGCCGTCCGGCCCTCCACCGATAACCAGTGAAATGGAAGCGGAGTCGCTAGAACTCGGGCAGAGACCCTTTTACATCCTGTGAGCAGAACGATGACAGGGCAAAGGGGGCCAGAATCCAGCACAACAGCGGCCCCTGCGGCCTGCGATTATAACTGGGGCAATCTGAACAGGGGCCCATGGCAGGAGAAAAATGGCCGCTGCACTACATAAAGCGATACCCCGACCGGTTACTCCGAGCCTTCAGAGCAATCAGTTACTGCAGCAAGAAGGCAATAACTCGGGTGTATAACCCCCAGCAGGCGCTCGAGTGCTTACCCCGCAATCAACGTTATCTGCCATCTCAAAAGCAGGTGCAAAGGGCACTTACAGCAGGACTACGGCTAAAAACACAGGGCTGCTTGTTATGTAAAAATTACAATGCGGAAAACCATACTTCATAGTTTGCCCTATCTGTGGATTTTAAACGCCTCTCCGCATGGCCCTCCAAATACTCTGACACGGTACGGGCCCCTCGGCACCACGGCCCCCGCTTCCCGACTATTCCTGCGTTCCACGAGAAGCAAAAGGGAGTCGGAAATGGGGAGGAAAAAACGTCTGCGTTTAAGAATCCAGGAACTCGGAATCGCATTTCTTGTGTAAATTGATTTTTTTTCTCCCTTTAGCTTCTCCGGTAATTGAACAAAATTTATACTGCGATGGATTCTGCTTACCGGAGCGCAACCCTCGGACCTCGCAAGTCTCTCCGTAATCCTGCAGAGCGTCGCACGCACCTCGGTGTCGGCCGGTAACGCGTTCGCTCCGCGCGCCCCCAAGACGCCTTTAATATTCGATTTATTCGGAAGGAACGGGTTTTGGTGAAAGGAAAGACCCCCCCCCCCCGGCCCCCCAAACAGATAAAATTATGGAGCCCGGAGATTTCACTTTTCCTTGCAATTCTAGAAACCACGTTTTTTCCTGAACCCTTTAAATTTAACCCTTTAGTTAGCAACAGGGAACCGAGAACCAAGGCGGCCGCCGCGTTTATGGGAAGAGAGAAGCGGAGAGTTTGTGAGGGGAGGAAAGCGCGTCGGACAAAGAGAGACATTGTGAGGACGCCGAGCGGCTCCTTCGGTTACCGCGGCCTCCGCCAGGCTTTCCAAACGGCCAAAGGTCTGCTGGAAGAAGCCGGCTTTGTCTGGAAGCGGCCATTATTCCCGTTTTCCCGTAATTATTCAAGCAGCTCGGGCACCAAAAAAAAAAAAAAAAAACCTCAAACCCCGAACGATCCGCATCCCGCGTGTAAAAAACAGCAGATAAAATAAAGAAGACGATAGATTGTCAGACGCGACGCAAACGCATTTATTCCAGGGATTTTAGTGCGGAAAACAGAACTTTACACAAAATAATATAGAATGGCGAAGATCGGTGAAAACGCGTGGAACCTGCCACAGAAAATATACTAAATATATAAAAGGTTTTATATACAAAATAAACGAGCATTTATTTATAAAATCAGTAATTACTCAGAGATTCGCCAGAAATGGTCAAAGCCACGGCACAAAAAAAAAAAAATCACTAATCTTAAAGAAAATCCAAATAATACAAATGTAAATAATTTCCTTCAAAAACACAAAAAAACGGCAAAATCTAAAACAGAGCCTTTATGATAGAAATAAAACAAAAAAAAACAGAATACGGAGCAGCCGTCAAACACGGAACCCGGTTAACCCCTTCATCATCTTAATATGGCGGGTTAACCTTTTAAGTTCCTGGAGGCCAGAAGGGGTTAAAAGCAGAGTAAAGCCGCTTTTATCACTTTACCGGTCGGACCCAAGCGACGTAAACCCCGGGACTGCTGATCCTCGAGTGGGAAACTCCTAGAAACCGCGGTGTTAATGTCTGCGATAATTGGGCAAATTACGGCAATAAACGGCCTTTGAACGAAGTGAGTTTTTCGCCCCGGAACGAGTTCCTGCGGCACTCAGGTCTCCGCTTTGATGTCAGAACGTTAATAAAAACTAAAGACGCCGCCAAGCCCTTTAATAGCTTCTTATTTTATTGGGAACTCGAGTCAGAAACCTGATCCCCCCCCCCCCGATCTCTGACACGGGGACCCTCAGCCGGCTGGCACACCGAGGGTTAAGCCAAGCACCTAATTCTACCCCCAACCGCTTGACATTAAAACAGTTACCACGACAATCAATTTGTTACTAAAATCTCGCAAAGAACTTCATTAACCAAACCGTCCAAAAATCTGCGGAAACATCACAAGCGCAGCCTTTAACCCCGCGCTGCCTTTAACCCCGCGCAGCCCCAAGACAAACGATGTTAAAACGCCGGAATTAGACGTCACTTCGCCCAAAGTGCTTTTTTATTAAATAAATAAAAAAAATCAAGGGATTTCTTGTAAACTCCGGGCCTTTCCAAGAAACAAACTATCAATTTCACGTTCAAATTCCACTTTCCCTCCATAAATTCATTTGGACGTCGGAGCCGAGGAAAAGTTTAATGCCTTTCAGATTCTCAGCTTACAGTCAGAAAAGAGACGGCGCGTTAGACAGACTATAGATCCGCGAGCCGGAAATAGCGCTTTTGGCAAACGGATTCCCGGCCGAAGAACCAAACCAGGCCCTGCCATCCCGGCCCAATCCGCCCATCCATTTTTAGTAAATTGTAATGAAATCCGACCAGTAAATTCCATTGGTGAGGATTTTTTGGGTAAAATGGGCTTTTTTGGTTTTGGAACCCAACAGGCGGTTAAAACCACCACGAATAGGAGATTGATGCCCGCCGCGGCTTGCGGTAAATGTCAGGCCGGGCTCTGAAATCATTCCACCAGGCTGTCAGGAGCGGTGGCAGGCGATAGCACGCGTGTGATCGAGCAGACATGTTTCACGCACGCAGCATGCAAGTGGTTAATAGTTTCTTTCAAAGGTTATGACAAGAACAAGGTGCGGGGGGGGGGGGGGCAGCGCTCTACCGTCTCTTTAACCCTTGGCGTCCCTGAAAGCGCGCTCCCTAGCGCTCGCAGGGTTAAGGAGCGAGGCACCTTTCCCAATTTGAACGTTGGGACAAAAAGAGGACGGAGGCCAAACTCAAAGGGGGATCTCATGGCGGAGGACCCTCGCCGATCAGCCGAAGCCCGGGAAAGGTCGCTTTCCAACCCCACAAAGCAGATTAACCATTTTCAGAAAAACAAATGCCCCCTCGGTCAGCCCGCCCGCCCCTGCTGTCCCAGCTGCCCCCCTGCCCTCTGGGCCTCTGCTGGCAGGGAACGGGAGGCAGGATAAAGTTTTCTCCATTGAGTCTGAGGCGGGAAGCTTTGATATGGTAATGGACCCTCAACCCTAAAGAAATTCACACTTGCATTAATTCAAACAATTTGTGCGGAATGATGTGAAATGGCATCTCGCTTCTACGAGCAGCAATGGAGAGGGGGGAGAGGCGCTGAAAGGAGAGCAAACAACAGGGCATTTGTTGTGCAGCGAGCTGGCTTTGTGCGCCGGGATATTTATGTGCAAATAAAAGAGCCGCACACCTGAACAGAGAGCCGGGGCTGGCAACGTGTGACAAATTCACAGCTTTCCTGCTACACAAGGCACATTAACCAGCGTGAGAGCGAGCGTGAGAGCGAGCGTGAGAGCGAGCGTGAGAGCGAGCGCCGCACCTCCGGGGTGCCTCAGCCCGGCTGCAGCTGTCCAAAACCTTCCATATGTCGGTGACTGTGCACAGAGCAGCGAGCCACTCGGCAGAGAGGTGCCCGGCAGCGCTCACCCGGCAGCGCTCGCATCAGACCCTCATAGATGGGCACCATAGGGGCTGCCTGGCAGGGGATGCGGCTGCGCATGTTAAGATGCATTTCCCTGGCAGCAGCTCAGCCCCTTCTCCCCTTACCTTCTCGGCTTTCAGCGAGTTCTCGGGTAACAGCCCAGGGCAGAAAATTCCCAATGACATCCAAGCAGCTTCGCCCGAGGCTCCTGGCCGGACGAGGAGTCATTACAGCGGGCAGCATCCGGACCCCACGTCAAAGTTTGGAGCCGGGGTCTGCGAGCCGCGTCTGGCTCCCTCGCAGATCAGAACAAAGGATCTGCACCTAATTGCTGCCATTCGTGCTGCCGCTGGAGCCGGAGAACATCTGGCTGCGTTTTCATGTAACCTCTCTGCCTGTCCCCAGACACAGCAGCTCTCCGGTCACCCTCCCCCCGCCGCACAACCCCACAGCCGCACAACCCCACGCCGCACAACCCACAGCCACACAACCCCACACCACCACAGCCGCACAACCCCACAGCGACACAACCCCACAGCCGCACAAAACCCCACAGGCCGCACAAACCCCACCACCACCCCACAGCCGCACAACCCACAGCCACACAACCCCACAGCCACACCACCCCACAGCCACACAACCCCACAGCCACACAACCCCACAGCCACACAAAACCCCACAGCCGCACAAAACCCCACACCACCCCACAGCCGCACAACCCCACAGCCACACAACCCCACAGCCACACCACCCCACAGCCACCACCCACAGCCCACAGCCACACCACCCACACACACCACCCCACAGCCACACCACCCCACAGCCACACCCCCACAGCCACACAAACCCCACAGCCACACAAACCCCACGCCACACAAACCCCACAGCCACACAAACCCCACAGCCACACAACCCCATAGCCACACAATCCACCCCAATCTATGGCTTTTGCTCCACGGATTCACCCCATCCAGGAGCAGACAGCGTACCCAACGCTTCACAGAGGAAGAGGGGCAACTCAACAGATTAGTATGGAGTACATACACTGGGAAAGGGGGTAAATATACAGCCTCCTGGGTTACAGGGGGAAAAGGGGGTAAATATACAGCCTCCTGGGTTACAGGGGGAAAAGGGGGTAAATATACAGCCTCCTGGGTATGAGACGCCTGCAGAGACGGGCAGCCCCGATTGTGCCTCTGAATTCATGCCGGTTCTGATGCGGGGGTCCCAGCCCATGCCTCCGGGTGCAGTGTTGGGGTTCACTGCTCCATCCTGCCTGCACCCAGGGGCATATAGAGAGTACGTGGTGGTGATGTCGCCCCTCATTGATGAGACCCCCCGTGGGTCACTCTGCAGAGCCGGCAGCAGGTGGCGTGCAGCCCAGGAAACTCGTGCCTTAGCGCAGCTCGGGGACAGCAGGGACACGGAGCTCAATACAGCGGCTGGAGCCCTGAGCACCGAACGAGAACTGCCCGGGATGCGGGGAGCACCCTGGGGGCCACACACAGTAAGGGATCGGTCTTACCTGAGGCTGGATCTGTGGGAGAGAAGTTTAAACAACGTCCTCCAGGGGTGACAAAGGATAAGAGAAACGAGGAGAGATCCGAGAGATCGGGAGCTCCGGCAGCCTGTGGCCCCTTAAATCCTGTATCAGGGGTTCCGGTAGTCGGTGGCTCCTGAGATCCTGTAGCAGGGGCTCCGGGCAGCCTGTTGCCCCGGGGATCCGAGCACCAGGTCCGGGGAAGAGCTGGGCTGGAGGCGGATTACTCTGATCTGGTCTACGGCATCAAGTCAACATTTTCCAACCCTTTCCCGGAGGCTTTCGGGAGGAGAACAGAGGAGAGCAGACCCCGGGGTGGCTCCCGGGACGCAGAAACCAGGAATCCGGGGGAAAAGGATCCAAAACCGCGGGGGAGCGCGTCCACAATCCCGAGGAGTAAGTTCTAGATGCACGGTACAAATCCCTAGGCGAGAAACCAGCTCCGGGTGCGGGGTCCGGTTACCGGGGAGAGGCTCCGGGAGCAATGCGCAGGGTCCACTACTGGGGTCCAAGCTTCAGGCTCAGGGGATCCAGTGCTTGCAGCGAGGGCTCCGTCAGTGTTCCCGGGTGTCCGCGTCGCTCCCTCCCGCTGCCATTCCGGCCTGTAGCGCTCTCACTGTCACAGCTCCCGACACCGAACGGACACTGAGACTCCGCCAGCTCCGCCCACCCAGGCTCACAGCCAATCCCGGCACGGAGCCTGCGGACTGGAGCTGCGCCCCCAGCACTCCCTGCGCCGCACTCCCTGCGCCGCACTCCCTGCGCCGCACTCCCTGCGCCGCACTCCCTGCGCCGCACTCCCTGCCACATTGACAGCTACACCGAAACAACACTCGCAACAACACCTAAATTACACGCAGGAATAGTCTTCTCTGTCGGCACTTACCGCTATACGCAGACCACACTCACAGTTACACTCAGAACGAACTCACACTTACATTGACCTGGCTGGGGGAGGGGAGTTAGTAAAGCTTACTGTAAACTACAAAGTAATTTTTAAACTGATGATCGGCCCCATACAGAAAACTGCCCCATAAACACGTGGTAAATCTACCTACCTGCCCCATCTGCGGAGTGAGATCCTCTTCCACGTGCAGACTGCCAGTGATACCCCCATGTGTCAGTAATACCCCTGTGTGTCAATAATACCCCATATTCCTGTCGGTAATACCACTGTGTGTCGGTAATACCCCTGTGTGTCAATAATACCCCATATTCCTGTCAGTAATACCCCCATGTGTCAGTAATACCCCTGTGTGTCAATAATACCCCATATTCCTGTCGGTAATACCACTGTGTGTCGGTAATACCCCTGTGTGTCAATAATACCCCATATTCCTGTCAGTAATACCACTGTGTGTCAATAATACCCCATATTCCTGTCAGTAATACCCCCATGTGTCAGTAATACCCCATATTTCTGTCAGTATTACACTGTGTCAGCAATACCCCCTGTGTCTCAGTAATACCCCCATATTCTTGTCGGTAATACCCCCGTGTGTCAGTAATACCTCATATTTCTGTCAGTAATACCCCCTGTGTGTCAATAATATCCCATATTCCTGTCAGTAATACCCCCTGTGTGTCAGTAATACCCCCCGTGTGTCAGTAATACCTCATATTCTGTCAACCCCCCGCGTGTCAATAATATCCCATAATTTCTGTCAGTAATACCCCCCTGTGTCAATAATATCCCATATTTCTGTCAGTGTCAATAATATCCCAGTATTCTGTCAGTAATACCCCCCGTGTGTCAATAATATCCCATATTTCTGTCAGTAATACCCCCTGTGGTGTCAGTAATACCCCCCGTGTGTCAGTAATACCTCATATTTCTGTCAGTAATACCCCCCGTGTGTCAATAATATCCCATATTTCTGTCAGTAATACCCCATGTTCTTGCTTTGCCTCCACACAGGTCCCTCACAGTTCAGACTCCGCCCCTGCACGTGATGCCCTCAGTCCCCGCCCATCCCTCTATGCCAGTGGCGGGCTGATCCTGCTTTGCTGTGGCCTGGTTACCCCAATTACCCCAGTAACCTGTAAAATGCCCCTTTTGGTCGGGGCCCGTAGTCTGGGGCTTCACCCCAATTACCCCAGTCCTCTGCACCCCGCTGTGAATGGCCTCAGACAGCTTGGTGTGGTTATTCGATGCTCAGTGACTGGGTATGAGTGGAGTGCTTTGGGGGCGGCGTTAGCAATGGGGCCCCTGAGATGGTGGCCCCCGGCCAGCTGTTTATTGGGGATTATGGCTGTAATCCATTCCTTACCACATTTGCCGGAAACACTTGTTGCTTTTGTGGTTGTGCAGGAAGGCCGAGGCTGAGCGTCAGCTCTTGGGTCACCGTGATTTCCTGCATGTGTTGGGGGTCACTGAATGCTGTTTCGGGGGGGACCCTGAGATAGTTCTGCATTCAGTGGAAGTTTTTCTCTGATGTGACGGAGGGGCAGGAACTCATTTACCGGTAATTACACTATTAGTGCCAACATATACTGCAGTGCTGTACAAAGGAAATGGAGACGCGTATTAACACACAGCAGAACCGGATGGAGAGTCCTCTTCCCAAGAGCTTACAATCTAAACGAGTAAATCCAGTTGCAGGCCCAGCAGGAAATTAGTGGATCTGAAAGGGGGCTGTGGAACAGCCTCCCGGCAGAAGTGGTAGAGGGTAATACAGTGAGGGTCACCCTTTCAGATTAGGGGAAAGAAGATGCCGCGTTCAGTGAGGGTGGTTAAGTTGTGGAGTCCGCAGAAAAATGGTGCAAATATACAAGGAATTGGTATCGCTTTGTGTTACAGGCGGCTGGAGGACCCTCCTTCGAGATACTCGGACCCCCCGATCGTGCCCCTCCGTTCTTACACCACGCGCATGGGTAACGCGTTCCCTTTGGTTCTAGAATAAGTCCTGATTTTGTATTTTTCCCCATTTAATGCAGATTATTTTTTCTGGTAATAAATGCTTGTTTTAGGTTTTCTCCTTGCAAGTTTTTTTTTTTTGTTTTTGTTTGTTTAAGTAAAATATAATCAGTAATTGATGAAATTGTTATTTTGGCCAATTAGAAACTGTTAAAATATATTTCATTTTGACGAACGCATAATTGTGGGATAAAAATGAGTAAATGAATAATAAAACGGACGATATTTTATCTGATATTATTAACCCCTCGTGTAATTAGAATTACCAGGTCGGGGCAGATAAATCCCTGACATGTACAAAGATATCTCAATGAGGATCCTACCTCATGGGGTGCAATCTGAGGGACACTTGGGGTGAGTGCACACTCCACTTCCTGCTCCCCTTGAGGCAGGATCCCAAGCTGCATGCCTTCTTACAGGGCTCGGATTTCAGCCCCCAGCCTGTAGGGGGGTATTTCCGCCGGTACAATGCTACTGCCGGGTCCCCAGGGGCCCCCGGAGGCATCATGTTGATACCAGAGGATGATCCCCTGATAGCCTTGTGGATTCAGAGTGATTTATTGGATCAGGAGTTCTGTACGCAGGGACTTGTAATCCCTCCGTCCTGCTCCCCACCACCTTTTGGCGAGGAGACGGCGTCCACCAATCGTGTTTGTGAAGTTGTATAAACCGGAACGTTCTTCGCACGCAGAATCTACACGGTAATGTCAGTGGCGTGTCCCAGGGATACAGCAAGGATAAAAGTGCCCCGGGGGCTTCGCTCGTTGTCTCGGGGCAGCCCCGCGGAGGCTTGGAGGGGCATCCTCCTCTCCCACGTCCTGTCCGGCACGGAGAGACCTCACCTGATCCGGACTCCGGATGTAGAAGCCGCTCGGTCGTCTCGCGCGTTTGGAAGCTTATTTGGCAACAATGCCTTTCATGTCATGTCTTCGGGGGCATCTTGTCGAGTCACATGACTAAAGGCATTAAGGCGTCCCGAAGAAAACATAGACAGAGCCACACCTGACGTGATGAAAGCGTTACTGAGCAGGCCTTGGAGGGAAGCGAGGTCCCAACTATTATATTCAGACTAGAAGGTGGGACGGGACCTCAAACCAGCGATCGGAGCCGGGAGAGCAACAGAAAGACATAATTCCGCTTATTTATATAGCGCCAGCAGATGCCGTAGCGCTGTTACAATAGGGGGCAGTGGGAATATTTAACAAAGACAATGGATCATCGCAAAACGTTCAGCCTTCTAGAGCCCCGAGTGCCGGGTTCTGTGACTCCGAGCAAACAGGACGCGCTCTGCACGCTGTGTGTTTTAACCTCGTGACGGCGCGGGGCGCAGGCGGATGATTCAGTTCAGAGTCGCTTTCACCTCCGTGGCACTGAATGGGGCGAGTTTGGGGCTTTCTTTTTCTTTTTTTCCCCCACTATACTATATTTCGTGTCTCTTTCCTGTCTCAGCCTCTGTGTAGAGATAACTCCTGCGCCCTCCGCCTCCGCGTGAATAACCTCAGGTGTTACAGGAGCCAACAGGTGTCTGTCCCACCATCGCAACACCTGGAGAAATCTTTACCTTTTGTATAAGAATGTTTTACTTTACTGAGAGGGTGGTAGATAAGTGGAGCAGCCTCTCAGCAGAAGTGGTAGAGGGTAATACAGCGAGGGTATTAAACATGCATGGGACAGACATACGGCTCCTGAATCTAAGACGAGACCAACGACTGATTAAGGTTTGAGTCTTTACAGCAGGGGAACCGGGCGACTAGACGGGGGCCAAATGGGGCCGATCTGCCGGCAGGGTCTGGAACATGTTTTTTAGAAGGGGAAAGTAAAATGGCGAATGTAGCGCGAGTTTTCTGCCCCGTTCCGCTCATCCCCGTGTTATGCGTTGAGCTCGTTCTGCCGGCTGGAGCAGGAATGCAGGTTATCAGAGCCAAGACTCTCGGCCCGTAATCACCGCTAAAGACACAGAGAACGGGCCAACAAGAGCCCTGCGCATGAGCAACTACTGGAAACTACCCCAGCCAGCAACTAGTAATTAAACGATCAGCTATTCCCGGCTTATTAACCACGCAGATAACCCACTGATTATCATCAGGGGCCTGATTTATTTTAAGATAATGAGCTGAATATTAAAAGTGTGTTTTAATTTCATTTTGCTTTGAGAAGAATTGTAAGCGAACGTTTCTCGCATTATATTTTATGATTTGTTTTCCATTTTCCTGATTGGCCGACTCACAAAATGCTAATTAAATGGCCAAAATGAGAGCATTTAATAGAAATAGATTTTTTTTATACTGTCCCCTCCTTGGTTTTGGAGAAACAGTAAGAACCGGCGAGCCTTTCCTCCCGAGGAGGCTGCTCTGGCAGGAAAGGGTTAATGGCAGCTAATGTTTATTTTTTTACTTATGTTGTCACCATTGCCCCGGAGCCCCTTTCCCCACCTGTCGGGCCCTGCGCCCCAGCAGCGCAGCCGGGACCTCCTTTTAATTTATAGTTGAACCCGAAGACCCTCGGACGAGCGTTTCCTCGGATTGACATTCGCTGTTCAAAGGAACCCAGCAAAGCTGACACTCAGTATGGCTTTATTTCTGCACGAGATAGTCCGAGGCCGCCGGTCTAAACCCGCGCGGCCAGCCATTGGTCCGCGGCGCACACATGTGATCAGCCGCGTGGGAAAATAAGCCAATATAATGAAGGCGTGTGAATGATACTCTGTATCACTGGACGTCCTCGCTCGGCTCACCTGTCACTCAAACCGTGGACTTTATTAATATTGTGGAAATATGAAACCTACGACGGGAAAACACAAGGTGCTTTTTTTTTTAATTTACGCTCATATTTAATAGCCAATTCCTGGTATATTTCTGCCCGTTTGGAAGAACGTCGGGTAATTGTTACATTTTCAGCTGTAATTGTAAAGAAGCAGCAGGATTGTGTGATGTGGGGCAGCCGAGTGCAGTCGGCCTCGGTGCATTCATCCATTCTCTGGCCTATTGTGCTCCGGAGAAGGGTACATTCCTGAAGATGGCGGGGGAAGGGCGCAGGCCGGCAAAATACAGATATCTTTGTTAAAAAATTGGAGTTTGTAACATGACCCGGAAAACTAAAACAAAATATTTTTCCTGGGGTGCCCGGCGTAGCCGAGCGCCGAACAAAATCAAAGTAATGAGAATAAGTAACGTTTTTTTCTTTTTTCCGGTACAACAAAAAAAACTAATTGCGTCCTGTTTCCTCGCGCATCTGTCTCCCCGCAGACATTTCTTTCCTTATAAATAAAAATAATGAAGAATTAGTTCTACGCATCAATTACTCCGCCGAGAAGGGAGAAGCCGGAGTAACTTATTACCATTATCTAAAGAAAAAGAAGAAATTCTCCCAGTAAATGAAGGGCTCTGTGTTCAGAAAACCGACCGCGGCAGAAGTAACCACATCAAAAAGCTGCCGTCTCTATAACTCGCCCCACAGCAGCAGGGGCGGGAAGGCACCTGAAACGCCGAGACGCTTCGTGAGACGGGGCATAAACAGAATCCATGGGAAAACGGAGCCGCCTCGGAATCTCGGGGCAAATAGAACGTTCCAAACAGCGTATTCCGCACCGAAAAGTGGAAATAAAACGTTTTACCCTCATCCGCCCCTCGATCCCCAACTTTTTGCGACAAAGTTCCCGTTCCGGATCCTTCTCTGTAATCTCGGTGAAAATATCTCACGCCTCGCGTTTTCACACCGTATTCGCTAATTGTTTTTCCAAATAAATGCCGCGCAGCGCGAGGAAACTCCGATTTCCATTTGCTTTACGTTAAATCAACATATAAGTGATTTCATTGAAAGAAAACAGAAGGAAAGCATTAAGTCTGCGGTCCCGGGGACTGATGGGATC
>VKOC01006191.1:0-20212 GCA_009364415.1 Spea multiplicata
GGCAGGGATAATGAAATCAACCAAGAAGGGTTAAGTAAACCCTGCCCACCTCAGCCCCTGCTCAACTAACCAACTGAACTAAATTCCGTTCACAAGCAATTTATTTTCTTTTAAATTACGGGAGAGGGCATGCAAGTTAATTGGGAAATTCACAAAACATTAACCCTCGCTTCATGTATAAAATACAAAAAATAACCTGTGGATTGCCCTCTCCGCCTTTTCAATAGTAGGGTGCAGGGTAATCAAAGAACTTGGAGGTTTATTGCCCTATATAGCGCATCTCTCCCCATCCTCTGCTCGGGGGATTGGGAAGTTAAACAGTATAAACATTACTGTATTGCCCCCCTAAAGATTGGTGTCTTTCCTCCAACAAACACTCCAACCACATACACCAACATACACACTCTAACACCACACCAACTCTCCTGCCTCCTCTCCTCTTCAAGAAGGAGAATCTAATGCCATAAGCTGATACACACACATGATACCACCATACACTAGACTTATGCATTTGGATTTGTATGAAAACAAGGCCAGACCCCCCACAAATCAGATGAAAACAAAGCAAAAAGATCCAAATTTTCAAATCAGAAAAACATGGGCCCACATTCACTCACATTCTCTCACACTTTCACTCACACTCTCATGCTCTCTAAATGTTTCCTTACCTACTTCGCCAACCACTTCCCCTTCTGATGACCACTTCTGTATCTTCTTCTGTCTTTTATCTTTTCCCTTCCCTTCTCTCTTCTATCTTCAATCTTCTATCCTTGCCCACAACTCTGCGGACAAAACGGGAACTTCCGCCAAAATGGAGGCTCTCCTGATCATCCAATCAAGTGGGAGGACGTCACCAAAAGCGCCATCATTTTTCCCTAACTTGAACTCAGGGCAGTAAATGACGGAGCATCAGTGACGTCCCTCAATCCGCATCACATCAGAAAATTCCAGGAGTAAAGCGCCCAGTACAGTAAAGTTAGAATCGCACATACAACTGTGTGTCTTAATTATTTTATTAAAAATAAATCTCCTCCCGGAGGCTAGTGTATAGAAAAAATACCCAACAACGCAACCCATAAACTGACCAGCACAAAAATGGTTCTAGCTGGGAAAAGGCCCTCATGCAGGTAATACAGTAGCTAAAATTTTTAACTATGAAATTATTGAAATCTTGGTTCATTTATATATCCATTTCAGTGCAGACCTGCAAGATTGGCATTTTCTGGATATGTGATGGAGCCATAAATAATAAATTTTGCTGGTTTCGAGAATTCTTGACTTTTTTCTGTAATTTGTACTGTCTGATGAATGGGCACTCCTCATATTCAGTGCTTGGATTAGCTTAGGGGGGGGGCTGATGGAGCTGCAGCTCCAGGCTCCTACCTAAAAATAGGCACAATCTGGGCTGAAATGTTACCTAATTTGTACATTAATATAAGGAACCACCAATGAAACAAATGAAATGATGTTGTTTTTTTCCTACAACATCATCACTCTCTTGGGGTCACTCTAGGGGCTGACAACCACTTCCATGTCTCCTCTTTTTTATCTCCGTTCTTCTCTCCTCTTCAACGCTCTTCAGAGTACTTCCGCAACAGAACTGAGCCCCACAAGGTCAACCTCTTCCCTCCATTGAAGTGACAGAAAAGCTGAGACACGGGAGCAGTTGTCTAAGAAGGTAGAGAGAGAGTGAGAAAATAATTGTTTATGGGAAACAAAATATGAATGACGAAACATCGAAGAATTTGATGGCAACATCCAACCTTATTTAGGAATCTGATTCATGATTCTCTTGCACTATTCATTTCTACAACTTCTTATTAAAGGTTATTCCACTATACTAACGCAAAACATCCTTATTAGGACAATTTCCAAGAAGGCCTTCTCCATAGGGTCAGAAAAAGAAACTTGCGTGGTAGAGGTTAATACAGTAGGGGGAACATGAGTATTCTATGGTCTATCTTGAATAAGGGAAACCCATGGTACTAAAGCAAGTTTGAAGTCTTTACAAATGTAAAAATAGTTTGACAGAACAATCATTTTCCGGTCTCTTTCCTAAATCCTTCTTCGGCGACCCAAAATAGTTTCTTGAAATGTATTTTTATTTCCTCATTCCTAAGACTGTATATAATTGGATTCAAAAATGGGCATAGTACTGTATATGGAAGAGACAATAACTTATTTGTATTAAATGATCCACCTTGGGAAGGAGCCATGTAGACCATAATTACAGTCCCATAGTAGGTGCACACTACACTCAAGTGAGAGCTGCAGGCGGAGAAGGCTTTCTGTCTCCCGGTGCTGGTGGAGATTCCAAGGATGGTGACAAAAATGGAAACATATGTGAAAATTATAAAGAGGAAAGGAATGGCTATAAAGGGTATGTTTAAGACAAAATCGATGAGTTCAACAAGTGTATGCTTTGTACATGAGAGCTCTAGGAGAGGAAGAAGATCACAGAAATAATGGTCAATGACATGACCGCAGAACTGTAAAGCAGAAACTTGAGGTGCAATAATAAATGTTATTATCCATGCTGAAACCCAGGAAAGTAGAATGAGTTGGAGATAGAGCCGAAACCCCATGATGGAGGTGTAACGTAGGGGATGGCAAATGGCCAAATACCGGTCATAGGACATCACTATGAGAAGAAAAAACTCTGCAGTTTCTGAAACAACGAAAAAGTAAAACTGAGAGATGCAGCCGGTGACAGATATTCTGCTTCCTCCATGTATTACAACATGAAGCATTTTGGGAACTATAACTGTGGTTATAAGGATATCGCACACCGATAACTGAGTGAGGAAGAAATACATGGGAGATTGAAGAGCCGGAAACTTGGCCACCAATATAATAATCAGCAGGTTCCAGACTAACGTCAACATGTAGATCACAAGGAACAGAACAAAGAGAACAGAGCTTAAAATGTGTGGATTTTGAAAACCCAACAGCAGAATCTCCACCACTTTAGTCGCGTTGACTTCAGACATATTTACAAATAAAAGAGCCGATGAGATATTAGATCTGATAGATTGTACAAAAATACTCGTCTCTGCAGTCGAGGCTTTTCTTCCTGGTATTTCTGCAGCCTGTTCACACTTTGTGCAAAACGACACAAATTAAATACAAAAATTTAAATTGTGTGAGGAGGTCAGTAGCTTCTTATATAAATATGTTGTTCACAAGCATTTTAATATTTTATCATCAGGAAAATATCTTAACAAACAGGTCATCCTCAAGTTATGATGTTGACTTCACTCCACCGAGTTTTAAAAATAAAAAATGATGAACCAAAAATTTCACTCAGAGACATGAGAAATATCCTGCAATAAAAAACATATATTATTGAAAAAATAAATAGGAAAATTCTTAGTCAATCTATATTATGTACATTAACATACATTGTATATTATTTCAATCCATTGATTATATTTTTTTGCCTTCTTAATGCTTTCTAGCAGGTTTAGTCTCTATAATATAATGTATTATGCTGCACATGGTTTATTTTTTTAACCACTCAATGTCAGTTCATATCAGACTGGATGAGGAGGGGTATTAACAGCGACTATGCCTCATATAGGGCACATTATTAACCCTCCACCCTACACAAAGTAAAGCAAAAGAGGAGAAGACATATCAACCCCTGGTTCGGTCATAACGTTTGAGGGGAATCCTTTTTTATTTGATTGGGTCATGCAACAGGACAATGATCCCAAGCACACAAGTAAATCTACAACAGAAGAATGGGCCAAAATTACTCCACAATGTTATAGTCATACAGAAAACAATTGCTTCAGGTTATTGCTTCTAAACGTGGTTCTACAAGCTATTGAATCATAAGATGTATGTTTTTCACACATGGCTTCTCCATTTTGGCTTTATTTTGTAGTTTAAATTGTATGAAATGAGATGAAAATGGGATGGAAGGAATTTAAAGGACTTTTTATGGTAAAAAGAAAACCTAACAATACACAGTAAATTTGGGAAGAATATAACAAATGTGAATTAAAAATAGTTATTTGTCAGTCTATTAACTTTCTACCATCACATTTAAAAGATAAAAAATGGTAATCTTACCAGTCTGGTGTTTCCTGATATATCGCTGTATAAGAGGAAGAAATAAGCGACTTCATAAAGGTGCTGATATAATTGAGATAAAGTTGGGAATATTATTTTCTGAGACCCCGCACTGTTTCAGTAGCAGGATTTCAGAGCAATAAACAGACAATAACTGCTTCAGAGGCCTTTATACTTTGCTAAGAAGCATGACATCATATCTGTACAAAAGCACTAAGGAGGGAGTATCACACAGAAAATTCCAGGGAGAAAAGTAATAATGAGATTGCACACCCCTGTGTGTCTGAACTATTTCATTCAAATTGTGTTTTCCAAATAAATCTTCGGGGTATTGTATCAAAACAAAGGATATTTTGAAAAATACAATTCAATGTGACCTCGATTCTACTTAAAATATTAAATAAAATAAAAAAACTGTGTGAGAATGCGAGAAAACAATGACCAGAGGAAAGAGGATTCAGTTGTTGCAGTCAGTAGAAGCTGAAAAAAAAGGGAAAGACAAGGCTCAGAGATGCGTCAGGATCCCCGGCCAGCAGCCTGCAGCCCTATGTAAGCAAGGTCTTAGATTCACGTGTGGGGCATTGACTGTGCATGCATTTTGAGGGTAATTTATGGTCTATTCACTAAAGGAGAAACTGCACAAGAGTTGAAAAGAGTTGCAAATTTTGCCTTTTAAGAGGCCAGCCAGCAATGGTCCACAAAGCCATCCAAAAAATAACAGTGCAAAAAAAGCCTGAAAAAGGTCTAAAAAAAATCAATGTAATCCATCTTCTCCTATTGACAACATAAAAATGGCTGCTGGGTAAAGTGATGTAATCCAGACGCCCCAGTGTGAGTAAACTATATTTGATCCTACACTGATTTGAGCGGGCCCCTTATATTTCAATTGTGTACATACACATGGGGTTGGAAGGTGGATTTTGTAAGTTGGGACGCAGGCAACTCACTGGTTTATGAATTAGTGAGTTGCTTGTGTAACCCAGTGCAGTGATTCTATCTAATAACATTGCAGCTGGGTTGTCATGGATACTGACCTTTCCTTCCAGGATCCAGGTCACTTGTCTCCTGTAAGCCAATCAGGTTCTCTTTGGGACATATGCCAGTCTTCCTGAGCTAGGGAAATGTTTCTCGGCCTATCAGAGGAGAGGATCTAGGAAGAAACTTCTGGAAGAGCAGAGCTAAGCAGGGGAGTGAAGAAGGAAGAGAGACAGACTGCCCTCCCTGTAAGCAGGCCTGAAGTATATATATATATATATATATATCAACATAAATATATCCTTGTCTCCCCGGGTAGCTCTACCTGCATCAAGGGCCCCAACAGTGCACCAACACTGGGACATCTGGGTGGGAAGAACACCTACATTTGGGGTGGGGGAGCGGGTGTTGGCAGTTATCTATGTTAAATATATATATTCTCAGGACTGTGCACCCACTGCTAGAACTGCATAGGCACAGCAGCTGGGTCCTTATATTATAATACCTGTTTATTTCAATATAATCTATAAATAATTTGCATTTTACTTGTGTGTGTTATTTTCTTGTGTGAAAGGGGCCATCTCTCAGTGGGTGGGTTCCCCTACTCAACATAGTACAAATCACTGAGTGGAGGCACTGCACTGAGTGCCGGCATTGTGTAAAGAAAGAAGATGTCCCGATCTCCCAGCAATTGCGGAGGCGCAGGTTTCCTGTCACCAGCGTCACTGAAATAGGGAACTACCAGCCTTGCAGCAGAGCAAGGTAAAAAAAGGGTTACTCTTGCTTTCTTCAACTCTTATAAACTTGCACCTCATCTTCCCCACCACATGTGCTGAGGGTCTAGAGGGTAAATAAGTAAACCTGGGGTGTAGTGGCAACATGTAACCCCATCAACCCCATATCCTGTTCCCAGTTGAATGGGAAGTAAAATGAAACCTTTTAGGGGTTTCCTTGCCCTCTTGCCCCCAAATATTAAGAAAACCATCACTCCTCATTCCCAGCCTTGGGAGGTTAGAGAAGTAACCTTCCATCCATCAATAGATGTCTTACATTTTTTTACCTGCTTAGCCTAGTGGGTATGCAGTGGGGGCAAGGATCTCATCTAAGGGCTTCCTGCAGGTGGTATCTTGTATGGCCTTTATTAGGGCAATTTTATATATTTTAACATCATCAACCTTCTGAGGGGATATGAGTATGGAGGAGTGAAGAAGGAGGTTGGCCAATCTCCTTCTTGGTTAAAAGGGGGTCCCCAGATTCTCTATCTTTTTTTAAAGGAACATAGAAGTGTTACCAGAAAGGCCAGTCTGGGAAGCAAACTGCTTGGAAAGCAAGAGCTGGAGAGGAGGCACAGCTCAATCAGACATTAATCATTTACAAGTCACGGCAAGGAAGGACATTTATGTGACCGTCTAGTGGAAACGTCACAAGATATCAGGATGAAGAAAAAGATGTTTCTGCTGCCTGGGAAGAACCATTGACATTCTTTCTATATAATTTACCATTTTTATATTTGACTCAAAATAGTTTCTTGAAATGTATTTTTATTTCCTCATTCCTAAGACTGTATATAATTGGATTCAAAAATGGGCATAGTACTGTATATGGAAGAGACAATAACTTATTTGTATTAAATAATCCACCTTGGGATGGAGCCATATAGACAATAATTACAGTCCCATAGTAGGTGCACACTACACTCAAGTGAGAGCTGCAGGCGGAGAAGGCTTTCTGTCTCCCGGTGCTGGTGGAGATTCCAAGGATGGTGATAAAAATGGAAACATATGTGGAGATGCTTTGTACATGAGAGCTCTAGGAGAGGAAGAAGATCACAGAAATAATGGTCAATGACATGACCGCAGAACTGTAAAGCAGAAACTTGAGGTGCAAGAATTAATGTTATTATCCATGCTAAAACCCAGGAAAGCAGAATGAGTTGGAGATAGAGCCGAAACCCCATGATGGAGGTGTAACGTAGGGGATGGCAAATGGCCAAATACCGGTCATAGGACATCACTATGAGAAGAAAAAACTCTGCAGTTTCTGAAACAACGAAAAAGTAAAACTGAGAGATGCAGCCGGTGACAGATATTCTGCTTCCTCCATGTATTACAACATGAAGCATTTTGGGAACTATAACTGTGGTTATAAGGATATCGCACACCGATAACTGAGTGAGGAAGAAATACATGGGAGATTGAAGAGCCGGAAACTTGGCCACCAATATAATAATCAGCAGGTTCCAGACTAACGTCAACATGTAGATCACAAGGAACAGAACAAAGAGAACAGAGCTTAAAATGTGTGGATTTTGAAAACCCAACAGCAGAATCTCCACCACTTTAGTCGCGTTGACTTCAGACATATTTACAAATAAAAGAGCCGATGAGATATTAGATCTGATAGATTGTACCAAAAATACTCGTCTCTGCAGTCAAGGCTTTTCTTCCTGGTATTTCTGCAGCCTGGTCACATTTTGTGCAAAACAACACAAACGAAAAACAAAAATAGAAATTGCGTGAGGAGCTCAGTAGCTTCTTATATAAATATGTTGTTTACAAGCATTTTAATATTTTATCATCAGGAAAAAATCTTAACAAACAGGTCATCCTCAAGTTATGATGTTGATTTAAAAATAAATAATGATGAACCAAAAATTTCATGAAAAATATCCGCACATTATACAGATCCTGCAATAAAACATATATTATTGAAAAAAATTAGGAACATTCTTAGTCAATCTATATTATGTACATTAACATACATTGTATATTATTTGTATATTATTTCAATCCATTTATTATATTTTTTACCTTCTTTATACTATCTAGCAGCTCCAAATGACGTCTTTTGATCCACACCTTTGGTCAATCCAAAAAATGGTAGTTGCACAAGAATCTTAATATATTATTTTGTTTAACCATAAAAACTGGAGCGAAATATTGCAGATTCCACCTTACACAAAGTAAAGCAAAAGAGGAGAAGACATATGAACCCCTGGTTCGGTCATAAAGTTTGAGGGGAATTCTTTTTTATTTGATTGGGTCATGCAACAGAATGGCTGTAAAGAAAATAATCTAGGTGTTGCAATGGCCCAGTCAAAGTCCAGACCTCCCCCCGATTGAAATACTGTTGCTGGACCTTAAGAGAGCTGTGCATAAACAAATCTCCACAAACCCCAATGAACTGAAGCAAAATTGGAACGAAGAATGGGCCAAAATTCCTCCACAATGATAAAGTCATACAGAAAACAATTACTTCAGGTTATTGCTTCTAAAAGTCGTTCTACAAGCTATTGAATCATAAGATGTTCGTTTTTCACACATGGCTTCTCCATTTTGGCTTTATTTTTTATTGAATACATCATGACATGGTGTAATGTGCCATGTGTTGATCATCTGACATTGTATTTAAGACTTGCAAAGGAACAGATTATCTATCGATCAGTCGATCTATCTTTATAGTTTAAATTGTATAAAATGAGATGAAAATGGGATGGATGGAATTTAAAAGGCTTTGTATGGTACAAAGAAAACCCAACAATACACAGTAAATTTGGGAAGAATATTACAAATGTGAATTAAAAATAGTTAACCAGTCTATTAACTTTCTACCATCACATTTAAAAGGTAAAAAATGGTAATCTTACCAGTCTGGTGTTTCCTGATATATCGCTGTATAGGAGGAAGAAATAAGCGACTTCATAAAGGTGCTGATATAATTGAGATAAAGTTGGGAATATTATTTTCTGAGACCCCGCACTGTTTCTGTAGCAGGATTTCAGAGCAATAAACAGACAATAACTGCTTCAGAGGCCTTTATACTTTGCTAAGAAGCATGACATCATATCTGTACAAAAGCACTAAGGAGGGAGTATCACACAGAAAATTCCAGGGAGAAAAGTAATAATGAGATTGCACACCCCTGTGTGTCTGAACTATTTCATTAAAATGTTGTTTTCCAAATAAATCTTCGGGGTATTGTATCAAAACAAAGGATATTTTGAAAAATACAATTCAATGTGACCTCGATTCTACTTAAAATATTAAATAAAATAAAAAAACTGTGTGAGAATGCGAGAAAACAATGACCAGAGGAAAGAGGATTCAGTTGTTGCAGTCAGTAGAAGCTGAAAAAAAAAAGGGAAAGACAAGGCTCAGAGATGCGTCAGGATCCCCGGCCAGCAGCCTGCAGCCCTATGTAAGCAAGGTCTTAGATTCACGTGTGGGGCATTGACTGTTGTTGTGGACATAGATTGCGTCGTCCAATATTAGTGATTCACGTCACAGATGCAATATCTGTATCTCCCTTTGGATAAACCATTTCCCTAAATGTGGCCTACATTACAATATCAATTAGTTCTATTGTTTAAGAAGTGCATTACCTCTACCACCAGGTAGCACTAGAGAGTGAGTGATGATGTGTACATCTATTGTTTATCTAACACCATAGATAATGGCTACCTACCTAAAAAGCCATGTGGGCTATACCAAGAACAATGAGATATCAGGAACTCCAGGGGGAAGGGGGAGGAGCAGAGGAGCCTGGAAGGGGAAGAATGACTGTTGTAGCTTCGATCTTCCGGGCTAGGCTTACTCCCCCTTAAAAACCCCAATAATGACACCACACACCATAGAATATGGATAAGAAAAGGCCACAGCCAATTTTATTTATTAGAGTCATTGTCACGCCAAAACCTGAAACAATAAACAATAAACATTGGTGCCTTAACAAGGACAACGACTCAAACACCAACATGTAAATATATACAATAAACACTCAAGCTTGCCAAGTAATCCAGGTACCATAACCAAATACCACCCCATCCCCACTAAACAAACTGGGGCAAAATCCCTCCAACGCAACATGGCGCAACATGGCGAACCACCACCGCTCCATAGCCGCCCTATCCCTCGCATGACGCCAATTGCGTCTCGGAATCATCTCCGACCACACCAACAATAAGCCAGACACCAACTCCAACAAGAGCTCAACATCACGCCTCATCTTCCACACAAGCTCGCGCTGAGGCGTAGCCCCCATATCATTACCCCCAGCGTGGATAACCACCACCGAGGGCCGGAAACCCAACCTCAAATACTTCACCACCTCCAACAACACTCCATCCCACACCATGCCTCGTATCCCAAACCACCTCACATGCACCAAGTCCCTGGGGAAGCTCAGCTGCACGCCGTTGCGCCTAACTGCGGCTCTCCGTCGGGCCCAGTACACAAAGGAGTGGCCGATGATCCACACGATGAAACGAGGCCCTGCAAAGCAAAACAGAAAAAACATAACGAGCAGAGGAAAGGAACAACCAAACCCACCAAACAAACCACAATTAACTCACCAACCGCAACGGCCTGATATACCTCCGAAAACAAGCCGACTCCCACCGACCAATCCTCCGGATGACTCCATCATCCAACCCCAAACGTGCCGCCTCCGTAGCAGCCCCGATCTGGAACGAATGCGTCCCAAATTCAGCCGACGCCAACCCAAGCTTACCAAGCCCCAGCCTCATCACACGCAAGAACTGAAATCGAGACACTGGTGATAAATCCCGATGAACCAAAAACGACACCCCACCAGCAGGCCGAACATCCCAATAATGCCGCACACACTGCACAGGGCAAATGACATCCCCAGGCAGAGCATACAACCGTACCTGCTTGCCTCGCCCCAACACATCCGTCTTAGAAGACCTCAACCAGACAACCACAGAATCACCCTCACACGTGACATCCCGCGAAGCCAAACCACCCTGCACAGACTTACTGGAACTCACCAATTCCGACACCCGAAAAGCACCGAAAAAGGCCAAAGCAAAAGCAGCCTGAAACAAAAGCACTTCAAAACCGTCAAAACAAACACCCTGCAGCACCCCAAATAACCGACGAAGCAGCCCCGCAGACAACGGACGCCTAGCATCAGGAACTCGCGGCCCTCTCTTAATCCCCTTCAAGACCTGTCGAACCACAAAATGCTTCGTCACATCAGCCCAACCCTGCAGCTTAAACAAAAAGGCCAAAGCTGCCAAAACCTTATCCACCTTAGAGGGAGAAGCACCCTCCAAAGCCAACCCGGTCAGATACCATAACAAAACATCCAAACGGGCGCCATCCCCCTCCACCAGACCCACACAACTCACCAACCGGTCCCACTCCTGCCAGACCTTATCATAAGCCGCCCACGTCGCAGGCGCCAATGACGACTTCACCCATCCCGCAAGCAAGCGGTCCCGAGCTGCCACATCACCTCCGGGCACTGGAAGCCCACGGCGTCCGCCCCCGGGGCTTCCCGCCGAAACCGATCCCACTGAAAGCGAGAAAGAGAGTCAGCAATGACATTCAGATACCCCGGAACATGCTCAGCCTTAAACAACACATTCAATTCCATACACAACAAAACAAACCACCGCAGCAACTTAACCACCGGAACTGAAGAAGCCGACAATCTGTTAACCGAATGAACAACCGCCAAATTATCAGAATAAAACACAACTCTGCGATTACGCATCCGCCACCCCCAGAGCGTCAGAGCCACCACCAACGGAAACAATGAGCGGACTAGCCTTAGACACTCTAATCCTATGATGAGTGGCCCGAACCCCAGCCGTAGCCCTGGGATAACGAACGAGAAAACACCCGACCAACCGGAATAACCCGACAAGCGAAATTAAGGCGCCCCAACAATGACTGCAGTACCCGCAAAGTAACCTTCTTAGCAGACCGCACCTCCCGCACAACCGCCGACAGTGCGGCTAGCTTATCAGGCGGAAGACCCGAGCCTGCACCTGCCTTGGCGCGCTTAAAGCACTTGGACAGGCTGTGACTACCCCCACATCCGGAGCACTCATGCTTAAACCTGCACGAGGCACTGGCTGTCGTTAAACAGCCAGCATATGCCTTTTTTATGTGCGACCGACAAAGCTCCCTCAGTCGTCTGCCGTCCGGATCCTGTCTTTCGTGGCGCACGCCGCCTCCCCTGCTCCGAATCCCGGCCACCGTCCTGGGAAACACCGGTGCTCCGGCCTGGAGGCCGCACCACGAACGTCGCCGGGCCTCTCCTCCTCACCAGGGCTCAAACGACGAGGCGGACGGGTCCTCCTCACCGGCCTTCCAGACCCTCGAACCGGCTCCAGCGCAGATCCCAGCTGTTCCCTCAGCCACGCAGATCCACGCTCCAACGCAGCCTTCCTCACGCCAGCGAGCAGCTCCTCCATGTCCCGGTCCATCCGCCAACCTGCAGGTGTGGTAAAAAGACAACAGGGGGGGGGAGAAAAGCCCGAAAAAAGAGAAAAGGCAAAGGGAGACAGACAGCAAAAGCCCAGCAGCGCACAGACACGCAACCAGGTAAGCTAACCACAAGAATGGTTCCTAAGCCCGGGAAAGCAGCCACTTATATAATCTTCTCCTAACTCCACCCCGAAATTCCCGCCAAAAAGCCTACCCCTCCTCCGCACAACAGTCAAGGCCCACTATAGCCCATGCTGGCCCCCCCGTGGGCATCAATATTGTGTATACAAATGATGCTTACCTTTTACAGGGCCATTTAAATGTAAATATGTTGAAATAATCCCTCAAGCGAAAAATGTAATTTCCCTGCTTCTTGTTAGTCATTTCACAACACTGTTAATATGAGAGACCTTCAGGAGTGTCTGATCTCAAATCGTATACTATTATACTGTACTTCACTAGTATACTGTATAAACAGGTTCAAAGCTTCATTTGTTGGTTACATGTTGTCTGACATTATCTACTTTTATTCTTACAATATTTCAGGCATTCCTCCGGTATTATTAAATGTTATAGTGTGTGTGATACTTCAGATACGCCCCACTATGACATGGGGTTTAAATACATGTTATTCAAGGATCATTCTTTTGCACTCTTCCTTGGTACTTGGTATGACCTGGGTTTTCATATTAGTCATAACTATCCCAACTATTCTGCAGAAGAAAGCTCTGCTAAATAGAATGTTAAAGGAAGGGTAAATATTAATTTTGGAATTTGGATGATTTTAAGCATTGTCAATGGGAAACAGAGGTTTTTCAAAATGTCCCTATCATAAGTATTTCAATTTTTTTAAATAGTTTTACCTGTGACATCCTAAAAAATTGCACTGTAAATGGATAGTTAAACAAAATTAGTCAACAACCCCCTGTGTTTCTGTCTGTCACTTTAAGTTATTGCATTTAAAATAAGGTCAGATAGAAAATGTATTTTTTTCCAAAAACAATTGTCCAGAGCCAGTCCTAGACCAAATTGCTCCCCAGGCAAGAAAACTCTGAGGCACCCCCACCCCAAGACACAGGTGCCCTGTTTAGGCAATGGGCTTCTGCTACACCGTTTAATATAAACATTATTGGCAACATGGGGGCACATAGCCCTTAATGTTGCATGAGGGTTTTGGGCGAGGGGTTAATTGTGCAGGTAAGGGTTAATAGGGTGGGTAGTGATTAATAGCTTGAGTGCATTTTATTTCAGCTGCGCGTGCTAGCTAGGTGAGCTGCTGATTGGCTATGGGTCGCGCGAGAGATTCTGGCGGGAAGGGTTGATATAAATAGCGCTGCACAGGTAAAATTGTTTGCACAAATCTGAGGTAACTAGCCAGCTTGTATTGTGTTGGACTGAGCTTCCCACCCTCCCTTCCCTATATAAAAAAATTTATTTTCTTGTCGTGGCTTTATTGAGGGTATGGGTCACCTGCCCATTAGTGGGGGGTGGACAGCTTTTCAATTTTGGTTGTAAGTCTGGCTAGTAGGGCTGACTTAATGGTTAATTTATTATGTGTGAAGTTATGGTTAATAAACGGTTATTTTTAAAGCCTCAATAAAATACCACGGCCTTTTTATATCCAAGTTCATTTGTCTGTGTGTTTATTTAAGGTTATTCGCACATACACCACTCATGTCACTTCTAGTCCTGTAGAACACCGTGATACACCCATACGCAGCAAAAATTCTAAGCTCCTAGAAAAGAGGAGCACGGGGGAGGAAAAGGGACAAAGGGATTTAGGGTCAAAAAGCTTCAGTGGGTGACAGGGTGCCAAGAAAGACTTCATCTGCATCAGTTGAACACTGTTGAATCAGTTGAATTAGTTTGTTGGTATGTCACTCTCTGACAGATTTGGCTTGTTGCCTTGCAGAAAGCAAGAGTAGGTCATAAATTTATGCATACATGCAAACACTTCCCTTCCTCCTTGCACCATTAACCTGCTCCATGAAATAACACACACTTTATTAACACCATGGACACTCTACTGCCATACAGTAGCACCCACTAACACTACTGCCGTACAGTAACACACACTCAGTCTAATGCTATACACTAACACACACTCCAACACCATACACTGCACGCTCTCCCGTCATCACTGTAGCTTGCACATGTAGCCTTGGGTCCAGCGCTTTCTTCACTGTAGCTTGTTCATTGCAAGTTGCCGCACTACTACCAGGGGGTAACGCAACGTGAGTTACCGGGTGCCTGGTGCCGTTCTCTCGTAGCACCTGCCTTAGCACACTTCTTGGCTGTGGTCAGCGTTCTGTATAGCAAGAGTTATGCTGTTATGTCAACATGCAGCACTGGAAATGGAGGCATTTGTGAAAGCGAGTATCACGTTAAACATGCATTTTAGGATCTGATCGGCACCCCCTTCATTCAGGTGCCCCCTGCATTCAGGTGCCCCCTGCAGCTGTCTGGTACTAAAACTGGCCCTGGATTTCATTCAATGAACATCCACAAGTGCTACATCTCTTTCCATTGTCATTAATATGATGTTTTTGAGCATTTGCTGTTTACTTTCTAGGTACACAGCTCCTGTAAGGAACAGCTTGGCAAAATATGCCCTCTTGGAGCTTGCAGAGTCTCCATCATACCACCTATTGCCCTAAATAGTATTGACTCTGATGGTGAGTGCATTCATACTTAGCTTTGAATACATATTGATCTAACTATATGCAGGACAGGGATTCTGTATCTGATAATGCATGGTGTGGGGAAGAAAACAATCTTAAAGTTGAATATTCATGATATACAGATATAAGATGGAGGTATGGATAACTACAACATTGAGGTATTGTGTGTATGTGTGTGGGAAATGTAATTTCAGTGTAAGTTCATCCTTAACATTTTGTCAGTAGAACATTGTTTGTTCTTGTCCTATAAATGTGAGAGTATTATTTCCTTAATGTCTGTTACGTGACACAGTTAAAGGAAGAAAGCTGGGTCCACAAAAAATACCCTTCTGTGGTTTATTCTGTGGATCATTTGTACTACTTTCTCAACTTGATACTTTCTAAGGTATTATAAATTATTTCACAGGATTTTGGAAGGCTACATCTCCTGCCTCCTGTGCTAGTCCACTCCTTGTCTTTGTTAATTCCAAAAGCGGAGATAACCAAGGTGTAAAGTTCCTCCGCAAATTCAAGCAGTTCCTGAACCCAGCTCAAGTTTTTGACCTGATGAATGGAGGACCACAGCTTGGGTGAGTTAAAGGGTACACACTAAATGTCTGTAGGTCAGTTGCTGACTACTGGACATGGAAAGATAAAGAAATAATCTTTTTTAGCTTTTGTTTTACTGGCCCATTATTAATATGAATGCTGCTCTGGTTTTCATAGTGTCTGACAAAGCGAGAAACAAATTACACTACAATTGTTTTACTTACTTCAGGTTGCGCCTGTTCCAGAAATTCTCTAACTTCCGTATACTTGTATGTGGTGGAGATGGCAGTGTTGGGTGGGTCTTGTCAGAAATTGACAAGTTGGGCCTTCACAAACAGGTAACCAGAGTAACCAGTTTTTTACTGTATCTGTTGGTATTTTTTCAGTTTTATAAGCACTTTTTTAATCTCCTCAATCGCAGTGCCAACTTGGGGTTCTGCCACTGGGTACTGGAAATGATCTGGCGCGGGTTCTTGGTTGGGGAAGCCTCTGTGATGATGATGCTCAACTGCTCCAAATACTTGAGAAGCTGGAACGTGCCACCACAAAAATGCTGGACAGGTATGAGGAAGAATGGGGACTTTCTCATAATCCACTTAACATTTCAATATATTCATATATGAAAGTGTATTGATAATTACCTTCTCAAGGTGTGTGTTTTTTGTAATGTATGTAATTCCAGAAGAAATATATGGATAACCAAAAAGTGTAGTCATTCTAATAAGTTTCTACAGACACGATGAAGCCTACACTTTCCTAGGAGAAGGAAAAAAGATCTAATTATAACACTTAGCTATTGCAGAGCTCTTAGTGAAAAACAAAATTAGACCAACCTACCCACTTTCTTGCTTCAGTATCATCTTAGCTCATGTACCTATTAGAGCTGGAGTTGCGTGCATGTTAAAAAAGCGCAGTCACTTCATTTAGTTCTAGATATATTATTTACTTATGTGAGTAATGTATTTAATCAGATACAGCTAAAGTGAATGAAAAGATGCAATTTGAAAGACATACGAGTTATTACATTTTGTTTAATCAGTAATGATTAATAATAAAAAATCATATTTATAAGGTTTTGGGCTGGCCAAATGAATAAACAATTGTTTCTTCTATATTAGTTGTGTTTGTGAATTAGCAGGTCTTTGAGTTAGTCTTTCATTTTTTAGAGGGTTAGAGCCATTTGATCATCAATGTCTAGAACTAGATGTCCAAAACTTTGGATCTAATTAAATATTGGCCTATCCTAGGCAGCACTGCTTTAAAAATATATAAATAGTTCAACAACAAATTAAATTTGCCACAATTATGTATTTTACGTGTTGCATGTAAAAGCTATTTGTATTAAAGTAGTAGGATGCATTGACATCAAATCAGAAATTTTTGCAAGGATGTCACCAACTCAGCAAATGAAAATAAGTATTTTAACTCAGGCATTAGAACACAATAGGACTTCAGTAATACTTATGTTGTAACGCCTTAGGTGGAGTATTTTAACCTATGAGTCTCCCAAACACTCACCGCCTTCTGTCAGAGACGAGGAGAATGGAGAATCTAAATTTCAGGTGAGAAGACCTTTGCTGAATATGAATGGCTTTTATTGTTGCATAAAAAAAATTGAAGGGAGCAGCTACTTTTAACCAAGACCTCTCAAATACCATGATTATTATACTGTTAATATTAAGAGTAACAGTGAAATTGGACCCCTTCCAATGCTCTATCCTAAATCTAGAAAAAATGGACTGAAAAACTGCCCATTGTGCACAGTTATTTCAGATTTTACAGAGAATATATACTCTTACTAGGAAACTGACACATTTATTGGGGTTACACTTATTTTAACATTAGAAATGTCCTAAAATTGTAATAATTGCTGTATTATGCTATAGTGACTTGTAAAGATTTTTGGACACGGTAATCATTTCAGAGATCAGGATTTCTCTTACCTTTTCTATAGCATGAGTTGCCTGCCTCTGTTTCTGGCAGGTGCAGATATCCCAGTATGCTGATTCTGTTGCTTTCCACTTGGCAAAGATCCTGGAATCTGATAAGCACTGCGACGTAATTTCCTCTGCTAAGTAAGTTCCATTTATCATTTCTAATACATACATTATTGAACTAAAAGCAATCAAACGAACAACATTATTTGAATCTTTTTCAGGTTCCTGTGTCTTTCTGTTAATGAGTTTGTCACTGAAGTAGGAAAAGCATATGAGAGGGCAACAGAAAACCGTGAAGAAGCAGAAAATATGGCAAGAAAGGTAAAGTGCTTTATATAGAATTGAAAATGTTTGATTTATTTGATACGCACTGCAAAGTTTAGGCATCACATTTGAGTTTAAATTAAAATGCACACTGGTACAATTTGATACTAAAGAGGTTGTAAAATCATAGTTGTACATAAATTATGGTGCAATATATAAAAAATTGGTACTACGTGTTTTTTGATGATTGGACAACTTTAGGCTAAATAAAGGGTGGAACAGCCAATCACAATCAAACTGGAGATTTGAAAATCACAACTGGAATATTTTCCAGAGGTGTGTTCCGGCCTAGGCCTACTAGGCATTAGGTGGAAAGTCTGGGGGGCAGCAGCCCTTCTACTTTATTACTGGGAGAAGATCGTCATAATGGGCAGTCAGATTCCTTGGTTCACTGCTTACTTTTATGTGCAGTATAAAGTAGGTCCCAACGGGGAAAGCACAGTGCAGTGACAATATTAGTAGTAGTATTAGTAGTTATTGATTGAGATGTTGTGTCATAAGTTGGGGTTTATTCACTAAATTAAGCATAGGTGGCAGATAAGTTGTGTTTGCAGAGGCAAACCAATGTGGTTACACGTCAGTCTGTTCCACTGTACCTCTGCTGTACACTGCTAATCTAACTGCAGGGGTTCATGGAAATGGTTTTTGAATGTGGTGGTTTTTTCTTTTATCCAAATGTCATTATTTAAAAAGTTAATTCCTGTGTTCTCCAATTGGAATATGAAATAATACTTATTCTGAGCCTAATTGGTTTTGATCTGATTCTCCATGTCTTTCGCACAACAGAAATGACATCACCAATGTCTAGTACAGTAACCTTATCTTTAGAAGTATACTAAAAACAAATTCCTGTACTATTATTTTATTGTTTCTTTTTTCCAGTGCTCCATGCTCAATGAAAAGCTAGATTCTCTAGTTCGGGCTCTAAATGAAGAGTCCCTGGAATTATTGGCCCCTTCCTCACACAACCTACATCCTGACTCAGCACTGAAGGAAAACAGTAAAGACGTGAATGAAAAAGGGGACCACCTGAATAATGTGACCAAAATGTTCAAGTCTAAAGAGCAGCTCATTTTGAGGGCAAATAGTCTAAAGAAAGCACTTAAGCAGATTATTGAGCAAGCAGAGAAGGGTGAGAAATGTCTACTAGGACAGTTTGTTTGAACATGCCAAAAATGACATTTCTTTAATCATACCATGACTCTAAATTAATTAATATCTCTTGCAAGCAAGACATAATCACTGTAAAAGGCACCATTGTCTGACTGTAGCAATGTCTCTTCTCCTGCTATAGCTGTGGATGAACAGAACAAACACACTCAGGCCTTCAGTAACCCTGCTACATCTCCTCTTCAAAAAGAAAGCTCAGAGGACTTCAACAAGGAAACTGACAGGCTCAGTGAGTTAAAATAAACCTACAGTAGCATTCACATTTGCTACGAAAATTGGTTTATTTATTTGTTTATTTACTTCATACTACAGCACTACTGAATGTGCTGGTGCTGTATAAATAACATACCCATTTTTGGTCATGGCACACTAATACATGACATCATTTAAAATGTGTAACTATTGTTAAGTAACTTTTTTGGTTTTTACCTCCATGAATTGCTCATATTGTTGTCAGTTTGCCCATTTGGGCTTGCATCACAAGCCATTAAAGCAATACACTAACGCTTGTGTTATTTTACTTCTCCATGCCTACATTTAATCCTTTTGAAGTTATTTTTATGTCACGTTACTACTGTGGGTGCTATTGTTCCCAGACACTAATAAAAATATGATTATTTCATATGTTAATTACATGGGATATTTTTAGCCTCCAGACGTCCAACTGTCTCATCTACGACATCGTCTATAATTCTGGATCGCCCCTTCTCATTCAGTCTTTTTCACTTTACTGAGGACCCCGATTCAGTGTACGTATTGTGTTCAACAAGTTGATAGATTTTTTATTTTCTTACTCTTGTGTTTTTTTTAATCTTAAACCTTTAAATTTAATCATAACCTATGAAAAAACAGGATTTTGACTCACTTTTTTAAAAAATTACTATATATATATTAGAATCCACAGTTAATATTCTTTCTATCTCTACCATGACAGACAATTCTTAGAGAAATGCACTATGAATAATTACTTCGGGATTGGCCTGGATGCCAAAATATCACTAGAGTTTAACAACAAGAGGGATGAACATCCTAAAAAATGCAGGTACCTGTGAAGAAACTAAATATTCATTACTTTGCAAATTACTTTGCTCCATGTAGCGTCCATTTTTGTTTTTTAAATGTACACTCTGAAATCTTATATATTTTTTACTGCTCTCTGTTTTTAATAATAACATGACACAGCAAAGATTTTTGCAGACAACGAGGTTCTTTACAAGTAAGGCAAGAAATGTATGGGAATTGGTTGTATCAATTAAAACATTGCTTCAAAAAGGTATGGTAT
>VKOC01006192.1:0-10893 GCA_009364415.1 Spea multiplicata
GGGGGACAGCATTTTCCCCCATCAGATCCCCACGTTCTCCCCATCTCTCATACCCCCTCTCCCCCCTTCTGACACAATCTACCCCCTCAACCCCTATCTACCCACTCCCTACCCCCCTTCTCACTAGCTACCCACTCTCTACCCTACCTGTGTCTAGAGTTTAGCACAGTGAGGGAAGGTAAACATATCGGCATAGGCCTGAAAATAAGACCAAAGACCATGTCAAGCTTGAGGTATTTACAGCAAGAATATTGGCAGATTAGATGGGCCAAATAGTTCTATTCCATCAGATTTTATGTTTTATGTTCTTTGGAACTTAGGTTCCAAAATAACTGGCAACAACCTTACAGAGGTTCTGAGTTCTCCTGTACAATGTAAAGTTGTTTAAAGAAATGGGTAACATTGTATAATAGTAGTCATATGCAGGAGTAGCTGTGGATTGGAACAAACCCACATAGTGGTCTGAGACCATGAACAATTAATATTGTGTAGTATTGTGTAAAGAGACTTAGACTTATGCTGATAAACGTTAGATAAGCCGGAAAGTAGAATTCCTGCTGTCTATTTACTCAGACCTTTGGTGTTGAGGAATGTACCGTAAATACTAAAATTCAAAACACATTTTTGATGTTTGGAATAACCTTGAAGCCATGATTGTTGTTTATGTTCTCAGAACTACTATACTAAAAAATTCATTCTTTAGAAAGATGCATTGTATTTTTCAATAACCTTCTGGAGAAACAATTTATGATTTATCATTTTAAGTGTATTTCTTTATTCTATCAATCCTATGCTCTCTATTTAATAAACCACATGGTATTTTATCTCAGTATCGGTCCCTTAATTCAAATCATTGCAGTATTTATCTGATTTTCCTACCTCCCTCCTGCCATCAGAACTAGGGGAAAGGTGTTTTTTTTTCCCTTTCTTCTTTTTTTTGGTTAGAATCCAAAATATCAACTCGCTGACATCCCTGGCAGGCAACAACTCCACTTCCTGAAACTTCACATCTAACCCAAATGTCATGCTGTACATAATTAAAATGAAAAGGTTAAAATTCTGGGTAGAACAGCATTTTAATATGAATGAATGGTGGAAAGTAGACTTGTGCATTCGTATTTGGGCGAACATGAAACCGAACACGAAGGGTGCGTTTTCGTTGGTCAGCCCGAATACCGAACATACGAACATGGCGGCGGCAAAACGTATACGAAGACGAAGACACACAACACGAAGAATCTTCGTGTTTGTCTTCGTTTACTAATCTCCCTGGTCCCTTCTCCATCTAGCCTACCTTATCTACGCAGCATTGCAGGAGTTAACAGGAGCAGAAATCCCTGCATATTGGTCGCCTGTATGGGCCTCCTCTGGCATCAACCAATTGGAGGCCCCTGCAGGCGACCAATAGAGTCATTCGCACGACCCTTTAATGGTCTCTCCAGGCCAAGTTCCTCGTCAGACGTTAAAGGGCCATGCGACCGATTCTATCAGTCCCCTGTAGGGGCCCTGCCAGCGAGCAATAGAGTCGTTCTTATGGCCCTTTAACTTCTGAGGGTGAACCTACGGATTTCCGCTTCCGTGAGTGGAAATCTGTGGGTTCGCCGTTAGGAGTTAAAAACCTTTAACTATTGTAGAGGGGAGACAGTCCAAGATCCCCATCAGGAGTTAAAGACCTTTAACTATCGTAGAGGGGAGACAGGCCAAGTTCCCCGTCAGAAGTTAAAGGGCCGTGCAAGCGACTCTATTGGTTGCTAGTTAGCAACTAGCAAAAACCTGTTTTTATCTTATTTATCTACAGACCTTGAGGCTGCCATTGTTGTCAGTCATGTGATATTTTCCCTGCTCAAACAACACAGTTTGTTGATTTTTCATAGAAATGGTAATGAAGTCTGTTTCTCCTTAGACTTTCATTAGTCAGAGAGTTTAGATGGATGATTAAGACTGAACCAATTTATTGTTTTCCACGAGGCTGAATCATATGGTGTTGGGGTGTTTGGCATTAGATAATAGAGCTAAAACAGCAGGATATGTTCTAAACCCTTTTTTTTAATCTGATACTAGTAATAAAATAAAAAATGTTCTTCAAGAAAAAACAGCACATGTACAGAACTGTTAGTGAACTGCCTTAGATAGCCTGTACTTGTAATTCTGCAAGCAGAGGCCATATATACAGAGGCAACATTTTGTAGATTTTATTGCTAATAGTTTGTGTATTATTTACACTGGAAATTGCAAAAAAATATAAATGCAAGAACGGTCACAGGGCCTCCAGTTATGTCCGCACCATCCAGCCACCTCTCTGAAGGTACGGACACCGTCCTACAATGTAAGAGACCTTCTGTGCCAATCCTCCGCCTTCCCAGTGGTCTGCGTCTACCTTGCAGTAAGCGAAGTGATATCATCGTCCTTTAGCTGGACCCTTGTGACCACGGATGACCATGTTTTGGCCTGAATTTTCTTTCTAAGCACTTGGCTAGCAGCCTCAACTCGACCTTTGTTGATGCAACCAGAGTTCCAGTGGCTAATTCATCCTCATAGCTTTTCTTGAGACCTATCATTTGTCTACTGATTTGGATGTGTGACGTTCTCTGTGAGGTTCTGTTCTTGTTCCAGATCACGGTCTGTTTCCTGACCTGGCTTCTGACCTCCAATAATTGGTTGCTCCCTGGCCTTGGCTAGCCTTATCTCTGTATCGGGGCTCTTTTTTTCCTGAAATTGTTATAGTAAACCTTCATATGTAGCAAATGATCTAATAGAACTGTGCTCCCTGTGACATAACATGTACGTATATGATCTTCTTGGAGTTCAGGATGCAGTGTCATCAGGGCTCACTATTGTACTGTGACACACAGAAGTTAAGTGGTTTGATAATTGAAGTGCTTGTATTTGTCCAATCCTCATCTTTTGCTAACTCTATCCAAACAGCTTGATCCTGTCTGTCATTTAAGAATGTTGAGAGGTCTGTTCCAAGCCTGCTCTGGTTCTTAAGACCGTGGCGGAGACATAAGTAATAGAACTCTTTGTAACATTTTGTATGATCCCATAGTCTTCTGTTCTCATATGATTTATAAGATACACATAACCTATATTGTTGGTTGACATCCACCATTTTTTGGAAGGTATATGTACTTTTCACTATATGTTGATCGGTACATACCCGGTAGTTAAGTAATTGACTTCTTTTTGTGAGTTCATACATCACACATACTGTGGGAAGTCACTTTGCATCAGCAATATATATGACCTGGAGAAAAACAGCAAATGAGGTCATTCTAGATTATGCATCTTCCCATGACATGAACATGAAGTTATGGGATTATCCCAGATAAACTCCATATTTAGGATTAAAATACGTAAAAATGTATGGATTATCTAGTAAAAAAAAACATTTTGAGATTTATGTTCAGCTACACTGTTCGCTATCGCTGCACATTTCTTCTTGTGATATTTCTTAATGGGAGCCTGGAGTTTCTTAGTAAAGCCATGATATAAACAGACAGCAATGACAGTTTGGAGAGACTGTTTCAGATATGGCTATTTTAAGTGACAGGTCAGGGGAGGGGAGTAGTTTTTGCTACCTTTTTAAGTAAATACCGATTAATACTGAACTTGACTTTAGACTTGGACGGGTCTGCTCATAAAAGTTCAAGTTGTCAATCATGCTACCAGTGGCTGGTACTTGGCCAGCTTAATTGTTTTTTAGAGGTCAAACAGGTTAGATACGCTGACAGGGTGTATAGAGAGATGTTTTTAACAGGGATAGGCCTGGTTGCCACTTACAGAAACAACAAAACAGAGCTCACATAGAGCAGCCAGCCTCTTCTCTGTCAGCAGACTGAATACAATGTAGCCGATACATTGTAAATAATGCTTGCAGCATAGTGTAGCTCTAACCCCTCTGCGTTTTTAGGGATTCATGTGTTTACATTCTGGACTAGCTATCAGGTACATCTTGCAAATGAACGATGGGTCGCTGGTTTGACAGCATTCTATACTTACCTCCAAGAGTAAATTGGGTGCTAGAGTGTGTGGCCACCGGATGGATGTGCCTCTCCGTTAGCTACCTAAGGATCTAGCCGGTGGCTGAAATTACATCCTTTAGAAACATAGAAATTGATGGCAGATTAGAGTATTTGGCACCTGGGGCACATCCTTTATTGGACACCACTCCCCATTATGCTCTTGCCCCCCTAGTACCTGACATATGCATTGACACACATTGTTACACTCACTCTTACATTCACTTACTTGCTCACTAACACACCCTACATACTCATGTTAGCACATACTCTCTCTCACACGAATACACATACCCATTCATGCTCACACACACATTTACACATACTGTACATATTTATGCTCACGCATACACATTCATGCTCATACACAAACATTCATACATACATGCAGAATGAGACAAACAGAACACACAGGTGGGGCATACCTTATAAAGGAAACAGAGCTAACGCAAAGAGCAAGACTGGAATCAAGGAATCAGAGGTACAGGACAGAGCACAGGAAAATCCAGGAATGGATTACTACAAAGGGAAACTATAGCAAGGACTAGGGAGGCTGTAGCAAGGACTAGGAAACTAAAGACAGCTTCCCATCATTTTTTCAGATAACAGGACAAAACAATAATGATGCATTAACCATTGTCAGGAAAACATAAAACCTACTGGGTTGTCTAAATTTATTGAAGACACGATTAATTTAGGCAAATAATTGATTGAAATACTAATACGTGGAATAAAATATGAGACATCTTCTTGGGCAAAAAAGATAATTGCTCTTGACAGAACATCCGTTGCAATAAATCATTAAAAAAGGCACTGTCTCCCTTGCTCTTTAGGTATATTTGAAATGTGTCATTTGGTTGCTGTACATTTACTTAACATGTCATTTTTTCACAAAGTAAAATGTTACAGCAGATTTGTTTGCTCATTTTGGAGAACTTATTTATTCCCCCATTATCATCGTGTTCGTTGAAAGGAAGCATCTGGATTCATGCACTGTCCTTGAACTGAAAAGATGACACTGACGCAAGATACTTCCAACAAAAAGGAACATAGTTTTTTCCTTTGGTATTGTGAAAACCCAGGGATTTTGTGTAAGGAATATATAGCATTTCCCTCTCTTAACATAGCTCACTGTAATGTATTTCTGTTTGTGCAGAAATTTTATATTAATTGATTAAGACATTATAGAAATGTAAATGCTTGTTTATCTATATGTAATCAGCCATTGTCAAAATCACGTTTAATGGCTCAGAATAAAAGTAATTGGCCTTTATTTCTGAAAAAGAACATTAGCTATTCAAGCTACATAGCTAATGTGCCGCAATGATATATTTCAACATACTGCAACTTCAAGCATAGTACATTCCATAAAGTTAAAGTACCGAATGATTTATTGTAGAAACTAGGAGATGTATAAAACAATATGCATGGCTTGCAGGAAGCTTTTACTTATTTAAGCTCAATTTGTCATAAAAATACAGATGTCATCTTTATAAAGGAGCCTCGTCTTTGGAAGCTACTGGAATGTTTCCAAATAATAACTAATGACTTGTATGTAGAATGTCACACAGTTCATATTACGGTATATTATTGTGTGTCTTCTAGTAAGATTATTTTTATGCCTATATAATGTTACCATGTATTTTTAAAGAGACAGTCTAATGTCTCTAACACACCTACTATAGAAGAATGCATATTAAAGTAAAGTACATATTAGGGTACTTTACTTTCCAAAATGAACCCCCCCCCCTCAAAATAAGGTACTTCACTGACAGAGAAGTTGCAGCCATTCTGCAACAGTTCCTCCATGTCGTTTCTTGCCACTGATTGGCTGCTTGAAGCTGTCAATCAGTGGCAGGATAGTGCCCCCACTGAAATCAATGGGAGAGCTTTCTACATGCGTACTGGGGTCTGAGCGGACACTTGCACAATTCAGTCAGCAGAGCAAGTGCTGGAACTGACGGGAGTGAAGTACAAGGAGATTCGTTCGGCATTTAGCTGGTGGGGGATGGGCAAATACATTTAGGGGGATTCTGCAGAATACCCTAATGTTTTGCAAAGCAGACCACATGAAATTTTGAAAGGACCACACAGCTATCATATGCATTAAAGGGCAGATCATGTCAGGAATGCCCCTTTAAAATGCAAAATTCCCTTTGCTGGCTTTGTCCTTATTGAGGTCTTTAGTATAATTCTGCTCTGGATTATTTCCACTTATTTTTAAACATTCTATTGTCTGACCAGAAACAACTCACTTCACATGCCTGGCTATCTCCCACCCGTTCTCTCAATTGCCTTTTACTTGAAATGTCTAGCATACACACAATGTTCAATGGAAAGTAAAGCTATCCTGAAAGTGAAAAAGAAGGTTGGAAAACTTTTCTTTTATTATGTTTGTGTCAGCTACTGACCTCCTTGGTATTATTTTTTGCTATCATATACTCTTGGCTTATGGGCAGTCAACCATATATTAAAAGTTGAGGTGTACTTTTGAGCCACCTACACACCAGCTCATCTCCGACATGTGAAAATACATGGCCTGTTCCCCATTATGTGAAATTAATAAAAATATATCTTACTGTAAATGATTTAACACTTAGAAAACGTTAACAATGTAGTAACTATTTTAAATACCGCTTTTGTTCATTATTCACTTTGATGTTTTGAAAATGTATTGCATTACTTATGAATTACAGCAAATGAAAGCAGACTGCAGTCTGCAGAGGTTAGATTCTCATGGTTGTCATGTATTCTTCCAAGTATAGAATGTTTTAGCTTTCAAAAATATTAGTAATATAAATACTATAATCAATGACAGCTGGGATCTGAAAATCACCTGTTTTCACATTTAAAAAAACAAAACCAAAACCTTGCTGATCTGTCCCACATTTCTTGGCTAATTTTAAGCAATAGGGAATTGGATCCCCATCTTTTTTTCTGTGAGCAGATGGCTGTCTGGTTGCTGCCAAAATGTTTTTTTTTTAATCCATGTAGCAGCTTTACTACAGAACAAAAACATGTTTATATTGTACAAAACCTGGAAAAAAAACAGTACCCCTCTATAAAAAGGTGACCAAAAAAAAAAAAGATGGAAAATCATCAGATGCTCCATTGTTTCTTAAGAAGGCAGCTGTATAGAATTTCCTGTTTGGACTTTTGTCTCTGCCATGGCAGGTTACCTAATGCAGTCCTTCCCTAGGGTTTCCTCTGCGAGGGCTGAAGAATGAAGGGGCCGTCGGGTGGTTAGTGACATCTGTCCAATGAATACATATATTTATATACCGTATCAGTACTATATGTCTACTGTATTACATCACGTCCGGGTCCTCTATTCTAAGAGCGATCGGGAATCAGAAGGGATTGAAAGATTGTGTAAAGTCTTAGGGCTTTTTCCTGTTGAGCAGGAAGAAAAAACATAAAGAAAATTAGAAGAGCTGCTCCACATAGACAAAACATTGATTGTGCTCCTTAGTATGCTAAGCAAACAGGACAGGCTCTAGAATTATTAGTCTTTTCAAGCTCTTTAGACAAACTATGTTCCAGGTGACCCTCGCCTGCTTGTGCCTGCCTACTACCATAGGTGAGAACCTCATGGTGTTTCTCTACACCAGCTAAGCACCCTAGTAGGCCAGCCACGTAAGCAAATAAACCTTACGTTCTTCTTTATTTCTGAGCGTTTAATCACAATGTATATTTAAAGTGGAGTTGTGACCTTCATTAAACCTTGACATTAACCACTACAGTCACATGGCAGTTATAGTATTTGTAAGAAAGCGTTTACATTTGCGTTTCTCTTTAAATGGACACGCCAACCATCATTGCATTTAAAGTGGTCCCTTTAAATTTCCCCCATATTTAACACCCCACTATAATACATGTAATAACTGAATGGTTCTAAAATCCATGCCAGTGATTTATTTGTATTTAACATTTTATATAATGCATTATTTGCAGTAATTACAAAGTACTTTAAAAAGCCTTCTTCATTGGTGGGGTCAACTGGGACAGTGAACTATCCCATTTGGTTAGCAGCGTTTCACTTTGAAACACTTAGATTTCACTCACTCTCAGGAGATCTGAGGTTTTAAGGTGGATTGATAGCTCTCACAAGCAAAATATGTTGTGTAAGATGATTCATTGTAGCATAATATTGTTAATTTAGTTTAGATTTAGGAAGTGAGCATCACAATATAACAGTGGGGAGTCTCTTTTCCTGTCGCCGAACAATTCTACTCTTAATTTAACCTCAAAAACAAAGTCATAATATGTCCGTAATCTTATTAGTAAATTCAGATTTTCTTGATTTTGTTACTAAGGAAACAAAATAATACTAAACAAGCCCAAACATATTGTTTTTGCACAAATACTTTCTGCCGTGGTTTGGAAACTCCACAGCTGTTTTATTTCTGTAAGCAGATTTGCCTTTTAACCTCTCCGGTATCAGGGATATTTTACCATGTTTTACTTTAACCATTATTTTCTTCTTTCTCATTTAGTAAACCCAAACAAGTAAGATTTTTTTGGGGGGGACAAGTAGGGTTGTTTTTTTTAAAAAAAAACATTCAAATAGGCAAGACATTATTTTTAATCAATAAAATGTAAAACAATGGTTTTTTTTGTTTGTTTTTTTTTTCAAAGCACATTTATTCTCATGTTATATAAATTATCCATAGATATGTAGTAAAAAATGGGAAAAGAATACCAAAGAATATATCCATTAACTTACTCTGATTTAAAAACCGTCCTTGGTTCCTTTATAATTTTGATTAATTTTAAATTTTCTATTTTTTGTAATCCCTACCTAAATCTGTACTTGGCATGTCACTGGTCATGAATAGGGTAAACTAGAATTCCAGGATAAAGCGCCAATCACTTATGAATTCCAATGATATTAGAAGTGATAGCTCCAAAACAACTCCTTTTATAGTAAATCCATTTATTTTCTCAAAAAACGTATATATGTAATTATAAAAGTTTGGAATATGTCATTTACAAAGTATAATTTAAATGTTTTAATTCTCTTTAAATTCCATCGATTATATTACATAAAATTGTATTTGTAGAGTGCCAACAGATACCATAGCAGGGAAAATCCATGCAGTTTAATTTGATATACTGCTGACGCAGAGCAACATCAAAAGCTTTTAAGTTTTCTAAAAACATTATTGATAAAGTGAGACTTAAATAAAGAGAAACGGTGTAAAGTCTACTAACATTCCTCTATAAGCACTCGCTGAATTGGTATTCCATGAAATCTAACGTCCCTAAAGGGAAACTTTATCCCTACAACATAGTGTGCTTAAACACGGCAGACAGCATGAATCATGTATCAACTTCATACATGGGCTAATATGAGGATTTCAATTCAATCTTCACTAAGGGATCATGGGAAATGGAGTATACTTTCATGAGATGAACAACTGGACCTTGATGGAGACGGGTGTAACGTGAGAAATACAGAAATTTAAAAAGACCTAAAGACAGAACACAATAAGACAAATGATACACAGCCTTCAGTGCTAACATCAATAGTGGTTTTATCTCCGATCTCCTTTAGGGCTGAACAATAACATGAGGTTCTTGTGGGAAATAAGGCTGCCATATTGACCATTCCTGGACACATCTAATGTTTAAAGTTGTATAACCCTGATTTAGTAATGTATTGCATTATGTTGGGTTATACTTACTACATATGGAAGGGTAGTAGTATAGGTGGTGGTCAGCAACATATCAACATTGGATCTGTCCAGGACAAAGCGGATGACGTAGTGACCATAGCATGAATTCATCAGCATAGATTCTTAAGATGCAGATTATTAAAAGGCATTAGTAATTAGTTAAGTGGAAAAAATAACAAAGGAACAAGAATTTGGAAGTAAAATCTGAAGCATCTGTTTTTGATATTAGGAATATAAAAAATGCTTACTTAATATGTTGTAAAGGCTAATGTCCAAACATAGAACATTAAGGGTTGACGTTCTGGATTCTCTTCTCATTTTTCTTAGTGTGTTTTTTTCTTATTTTACTCCACCGTGAGCCTTTGTAAGATACATATTTATAAAAAGAATATGTACATTAGTTACATTTCTGCAGAACGGGTCGTTCATTTAACCCCTTAATGACAAAGCCCATACAGGTACGGGCTCAAAATGCATTGTTTTCAATGGGTTTAGGGACCGCCCATTGTCCTTAAGGATATCACAGCTTTAACCACCACAGTTCTTCTTAGTTGAGGATGGCTTTCTAAGATCGGAACCGGCTCAGTGTTCTTTGGTACCTTAACTACATCGGGGGCATGTAAAACCCACGTATACAGGTAGTCGAAACAGAAAGATTGAGGTGAAGTGAAGTGAGGTGAGTTGATTCTAAAACAGAACATACATATCATATACAAGCCATACTGTGATGCCGTGCAGAACACAATCATCAATACCGAGTGTATACAGGCATAACGTGCACAGTCAATATTAAAAACAGTATGCGTGAAACATCAAAAACACTCACACATCTGTAAGTACTATAGTGTGAACCTGCAAAACACCAACGATTAGACACAGAGAAGTCACAGCAACCATATAACCATATGGTTATATTATACTGGCTATGTCATATTGTTCTTTTGATATTGAGCGCACATCAATGGTGTTACCATTAAGGGTTAAGTGAATACTGTTTTCCTGAATGCTCCCTCTCATATACACAAATGTTCCTATGTTTCTAAATAAATGGAAAATTGGCTGTTTACAAAGCATAGAATGTGTTTCTCATTAATGTTATATCACGCTAAATCAAATAAAAAGAACAGTATTTATACAACAGATGTCTCTGTGTGTTGTGTAGTGCATATAAGAATGTGCATTTGATAGAGTTCTAG
>VKOC01006193.1:0-18343 GCA_009364415.1 Spea multiplicata
TGCATGGGTTTGTCCGATGTTTGGGGGCACATTTTTTTCGACATTTTGGTCAGTCTGTGCCTATGTCCTATCTTTGAACCCGGCCACTCCAATTTACCCCATCAAACCATTCATTTCTTTTAAAATGAGACACCCCTTGGGTATTTGGAATGCTTTTATTTCAACTCTTTCAATGTCATGATTTTGGGGACGATACAGCTCTAATTTTAGCACTTGCTCATAATACATAAACTTATTTTTAATTTTATTTATTTTATTTAGTTTCTTTGGTATTTTTACATTTTTGGCTGGATAGTGGGAATGGTTGTCCTCTGATGGTGACATCACTGCATAATTATTTTTAAATGTTACCACCTTTTTTTAGCTATTTTTATTTTTTCCATTTTTATTTTTTATTATTTTGTAAATATTTTAGTAATCACTTGTGATTAGAAAGCTGGGCTCCATAGACATAGGGTCTTGAGAGACCCTCTTGCAAACTTTTCCAGCTTGGTTATTTTTTTAAAGGACTGGCAACCAGCCACTAGATTGAAAGGGATGAGCCTCCTCCTCAACCACAATGGTAAGTAAGCTGTAAGGGGGTCCTAAATGTAGATGTAAGTGTGAGGCATGGAATGAGTTTGTATATATGAGTGCGTAGGTGTATATTGTAAGTGTCAGTATGTGGAAGTGGGAGTATATGTAAATGCATATATATGTTTGAGATTGTATAAATAACATTTGAAGCTGGCTTTAAGGGTGCATTTTATTTTATTTTTTTATATATATATATGATATATATATATATATATATATAGTGGCAATAATTTACACATCTTTGTAAAGTTATGTCTGCATATTATATACAGGTGGATATTTTACCTAAGATTTTCCAGTAGATGGTTATATCTTAGTCCCCATTTTGCCACGTACTATGTACATGGCTGACAGTTATTTAAAGGGAAATTTATTTGACCATTTAATTTAGTGCTCTAAATAAAAGAAAACTTGAGTTCATGTAAATTTCTTCCTACACATTTCTTTTATCTTCAGATCTATAATTCACTCATCTAGACAGTCACGTAAAATTTTAGTTGAAGTTTGCTGTGAGATGTCAGTGGTTGAACAGGTGCAGCTAGAACACCTTGAACTTGGGCCTCCAGTGCTGCCTAGTTCTCTTGTATCCAGGCTGCAATTTGTTGAGTCAAGCCCATTATGGCATCAGTAACTCCATCATGTTCTATATGTGGCTCCTGGAACACTGGGTCACTGAGGTGGTCACCAGAAGACCCAGGAATTACAGAACCACTGAATGCAAAGGTAGCGCAAATAAGTCCAAGTAAGGACTTACCTTGGGAATTATGGCTTCCGTGATGCTTCACACCAGCCAAAGTTTCGCTAGCCGCATTTGGGCCATGCTCGTTTTCTGGCTCGTCTGATTCTTACTTTGCTCCACAATTTAGTTCCTGATGTATGGTTTTTGATTCTTCTCTGCCTAGTAATATGCTAATCGTTCTGGATGAATCTACACTACACTGATTGTATCTCCACCATCCATTACAGTACCAAAGGCCATTTATAGATCCTGCAGAGGTTAGTCAGAAAATGTTAGCATCTGAAGCACATATAGAAAGCTTGGTCAGGTATTACAGATTCTTCTAGTCAGAACAGGACCAGTCAGTGCCCAAACACCTACACCATCTGCTCCTGTAGTTTTGCCTGACTCCAGTTTGGCCCAGACTTCTTCCTCCTTCTTGCTACAGAGGAGATCCAGCCTATAGAGATTCTCTGAACCAGTGCTGAATCCAGTTTGATGTCTCCCTACCTCTTCTGTTCTGATCAGGCTAGAGTTGGCTATATCATTCCACTACTCACTGACCAGGCCCTTGCCTGGGCTTCTCCATTGTGGGAGAGAGAGATGTGACCTTGGTCAATAACTACACCGACTTTGTTCCAGCTTTAAGATAAGTCATTGACAATCCTGGTAGGAGTCAGATCGCATCTACCAATTTGTTTATCTGTAATCAGGGTTCTTGTCTGACTATGCTATTGAGCTCCAGACGCTGGCCGCAAGGTGAACAAGAGCGAAAAAGCTGCGTTTGAATGCCATGAATCCCATGTTTAACAAGACTGCCAAGAGACATTCAATCCGGTTGGCTACCTGTTTTGTCAGCCTGATGTCCTTTTCGCATCTCAAGAAGAAGCTATGCAAATAGGCACTATCCATCTGAATGATCTCAGAGGCATCCAAGGACTATGCCTGTACTGCAAACTCTTTGTCCATACTTTGTCCATACCTGTCCACTTGAGCCAGGAAATGCCAGAATTGAGGGTCCTACTCTGGGTGTAATGTCAGCTTCCACAGTACATAGAAACATAGAAAGTAACAGCAGATAAGCCCATCCAGTGTGCACATTCTCTGAATACTTACCTTAGCCCCTGCGCTTATCTTTTTATCACCCCCCCATCACATCTTTCTTCGTGTTGTTGTTTTTTTCACACATGCTTTACTTCAGTTATGAATGAATGGCTCCATGTATATGTTACTGTCAAACAACAACCCAGTACATGTTCAGCAGCTTTACATGATATTGGTGATATCACCAATTCATGGGTTTGTCAGATTGTTGGTGGGTAGAAGTTCACATTTGGGACATGCACAATTTTTTTAACCTGGAATTTTGACATGTTGAAGATTCTGCCTCATGTCCTGTTTGGGACACCTTGTAGCCAGCAAATTCAATTTACCCTCCATCAAACCATACATGTTTGAAATTAGGCAACACATGGTATTTCAGATACTGGTATTGTAACCCTTTCCAGGCACTTATTCTACTACCATTTGTTTGTTTGTTTTTTTCACACACATTGTACTTAAGGTATGAATTTACAGCTTTGGGTATAACAAAACCCCAATATGTGTTCAGCAACATTTCCTGGGTACAATGATACCACCCATGCATGGATTTATCAGGTTGTTTGGGGGCTAAAGGGTCACATTTGAGAAGTGCACATTTTTCAATGTCCTGCCCATGTCCTATTTGGGGGATCTCTGAAGCCAGCCAGTTCAAGTTACACCATCAAATACCATATATTTTTGAAAACTTTACAACTCAATGCATTAAGGCATGTAGACATGGTGAAGACAACTTGCTGAAGTTCAAACTGAGGATCACAATGGGGAAGAAAGGGGATTTAAGTGACTTTAAATGTGGCATGGTTGCCAAAGGGGCTGGTCTAAGTATTTCAGAAACTGCTGATCTACTGGGATTTTCACACACAACCACCTCTAGGGTTTTGTCACGACCAAAGTACGGGCAGTGGATCCGCGCTGCACAAAAGGCGCTTCCTAGTGGAGCGAGGACGCTCAGCGACCAGAGCAACGGAGATGTGAGCCGTTCACCACAGAGAGCAACGTAGAAGGTGCAATAATACAGGAACATAAAATAAAAAAGTAATAATAATTTCTGAAGGGTCAGGCAATGAAGTAGTCGGGGTCACGAGCAAAGGTTAGGGCAGGCAGCAAAACAACGTAGGTCAGGAACAAGCAGGAGTCAATACCAGAGAGTTAAAGCAGGTCAAACGCTAGTGTAGGCAAAAAGGCACTATCACAGGCAAAGGTGGAGTGCCAAATGAGGGTTTAAATATCCCTCCATTAACACAGATCCTCCTACCCACCTAATTAGGGGGAGGAGAAAAAATGATAAATGTCACTTTAAGAAGTGACATGAATATTCGTGCGTTACTAGAGGATTGTTGCTGACCATGTCCATCCCTTTATGACTACAGTGTATCCATCTTTTGATGGCAACTTCCAGCAGGATAATACACCATGTCACAAAGCTCACATCATCTCAAACTGGTTTCTTGAACACGACAATGAGTTCACTGTACTCCAATGGCCTCCACAGTCACCAGATTTCAGTCCAATAGAGCACCTTTGGTATGTGATGGAACGGGAGATTCAATCATGCATGTGCAGCCGACAAATCTGCAGCAACTGCGTAATGCCATCATGTCCATATGGACCTTGTAAGTGGTATATCTAAATTAATACATACACTAAAGTAGTACACTATAACATCTCCAATACACCCCACACAAGTGCATTTTCTGCACTAAAAACCCCCCAAAAGCCTGAATATTAGACTACCCTATAGGAAAAAGGTTTTAGTAGCAAATATTAATTCACACGTAAAGTATTTTTTCATATTTAATAAAAAAATGCATGCAATGAGAAAAATGCATTGTTTGCTTTTATTTCCTTTTATTTGTCAATCTGCTCCCAGTTATGCACATCTACCCCATAGCTTGCTATTCTGCCCCAGATATGACTTTTACCTCCTTATATGCCACTCTGCCCCCAGATATGCCTTATTCCCTCCTATTTGCCAATCTGCCCCCTGATATGCCTTATACCCTCCTATATGCCCCCTCCCCCAACTTACCGATGTATCTCTAGACTTGTCCCCATGCTCAAGACTCCATGGTGTCAAGTAGGGGCAGCCGGTGGACGTCTGTGCGATGCCAGGGCTTCTATGACTGAGCACCCGAAGGTCACATCACGCCGGTGCTTCATCATAGAAGCCCAGGTGGAAGTGTCGGTAGTAGCTTTGGTTGTGTGCGCATCACAGAGAGAGGAGGATCCAGCTGGGAATCCTCCCTTTTGGCAGCTGGTGAAAGTTTGTGCGATGCGCATAGACATCCTCTGCTGCTGCTGGCCGGCACTCCTTCATAGAAGCTCTGGCGGAAGTGCCGGCAGCAGCAGAGGTAGTCTGCGCACATTGTGCAGTCGTCCCCCGGCTGCCAATGAGGAGGATCCAGGTCCCCTGCAGTGCTGCAAGGGACCTGGATCTTAGTTTTGTAGTCAGAGCTCTATTTGAGGTCTGATTATAAGACAACCTCGAATATAAGACAAGGGGCATTTTTCAGAGCATTATCTTTACTAACTTGCAGAATTGTATATGAGCGATGACCTCTGCTCAGCTAACTGTCACTGTCTCACACTCCAACTCTCATTAGTCTGTAACTGCTGCTACTAAAAATATAACTAATGCCTGCCCCTTCACCTTGTAAATGTTGACTGACCAGAGTAAAATAGAGTAAGTAAAAGCTCCCACAGGTTGTTAATTACAGCCACAACCTCAATATGACTACCTCTCCTTTTCATGGCTACTTCAACCTATCAGTCATTAATATGTAATATGTACAGAGTAGACATGTGCAAATGGTTTTCGGTTCGTTTTGGGCCCACTCATTTTTGGGCAATAAATTTTAGGGGCCTTTTTTACTCAGGGAATGAAATTTGTTGCATGATGCCCACATTCACTCTCTCACACTCTCATCCTTGCTCACTCTTTCATGCTCTTTACATGTTTCTCTGCCGACCACTTCCAGTTCTACTGATCATTTCTGCTTCCACATCTTCTTCATCTTTTATCTTCTATCTTCGTCCATGGACATCTCCATGGACATAACCCAGTGGGAACTTCCGCCAAAATGGTAGCGCTTGTGTTGATGTCCTCTCCCTGATCAACTTATCAGGAAGAGGACATCACTGAAAGTACCGTTGTTATGGCCTAACTTAAACTCTGGCAATATGACAGTGCTTTTTGGATGCCACACAGATGCTCAATAGGGTTTAGGTCTGGAGACATGCTTGGCCAGTCCATCACCTTTACCCTCAGCTTCTTTAGCAAGGCAGTGGTCGTCTTGGAGGCGTGTTTGGGGCCGTTACCATGTTGGAATACTGCCCTGCGGCCCAGTCTCCGAAGGGAGACTATCATGCTCTGCTTCAGTATGTCACAGTACATGTGTTAGGGACCAGGAACCAGATGGACACGAAACATAAAATGCAATCACCTTTATTGTAATAACAATAGTGAACAAAGCCAAATCATGATTCAAGAGCATATACCAAAAGACAAGACGGGGTAAGGAACCAAGAAGGGTACTCAGACAAGCTGGGGTCAGGAATATAGAGATCAGCAAAGTCAGGATCAAGCCAGGAATCAGGAGCTGGGAGGGACGTCAGAGAAAGCCAGGTCATGCACAGTAATTCAGGAACACAGAGATAGCACTTGCAGCCGGAAACAACACAAGGGCAAGGAGGAAGTGATGTTTAGCTGCTTAAATAGCCAAAAGGGGCTGGCTGTGGGCTGGACAATGGGCTGAGTCACAGGAGTGACAGGAGTGTAGCCATGGCAACCCAGCCAGGCTGTATTAGCTTCCAGTAATGCAGCAGAAAAGCAGCTAGGCCACAACAACATGTTGGCATTCATGGTTGCCTCAATGAACTGTGGCTCCCAAGTGCCAGCAGCACTCATTCAGGCCCAGACCATGACACTCCCACCACCATGCTAGACTGTAGGCAAGACACACTTGTCTTTGTACTTCTCACCTGGTTGCCACGTCACACGCTTGACACCATCTGAACCAAATAAGTTTATCTTGGTCTCATCGAACCACAGGACATGGTTCAAGTAATCCATGTCCTTAGACTGCTTGTCCTCATCAAACTGTTTGCGGGCTTTCTTGTGCATCATCTTTGGAAGAGCCTTCCCTCTGGGACCCCATGCAGACCAATTTGATGCAGTGTGCGGCATATGGTCTGAGCACTGACAGCCTGACCCCCCACCCTTTCAACCTTTGCAGCAATGCAGTCATACGTCTATTTCCCAAAGACAACCACCGTGCTGCAGCTCAGTTTCAGTTTCTTGGCACTCTTCTTATAGCCTGGGCCATCTTTATGTAGAGCAACAATTCCTTTTTCAGATCCTCAGAGAGTTCTTTGCCATGAGGTGCCATGTTGAACTTCCAGTGGCCAGTATGAGAGAATGTGAGACCAACACCAAATTTAATTCTACTTAGGGGTGTACTCACTTTAGTTGCCAAGGTTTAAACATTAATGGCTGTGTGTTGAGTTATTTTTAAGGAATCAGCAAATTTACACTGTTATACAGGCTGTACACTCACTACTTTATATTGTAGCAGAGTGTCATTTCTTCAGTGTTGTCACATGAAAAGATATAATAAAATATTTACACAGATGTGAGGGGTGTACTCACTTTTGTGAGATACTGTATGTTAGCATTTGCACTTATATTTGAAATTATATCTATTAAACAGAAACATCAACAGAATACAGAAACCATATATTAGAGTAAAAGAACACAATTTTTTTAGCTGAAAAGGAGTTGAAAATTACTTAAAGGGGAGTCAGTACATATGATTAATGCTTTAGAGAACAGTGTATTTAAGAATACCCACAGTTTTCTTGAAATCAGTTTATTGATGTTTTAAAAATATATTTTGAAAAAGCCAGCTTACTAAGAAATGGAAAAAGCATCCAACCACCAAGCACAGGATTAATATCTGTAATTTTAATCAATTTGATTAACAGGTTAAAAAAAACCCTGATATTTTTACTATAATTAACAATAACAAGAATGCCCTATACACTCTGGGGCATTCTGTGATAGAGGGCCATCCACAACATATAATATTGTGCACTTTGAACAATCCCTGAATGTCAAAGAATGTATAGGAAGAGAATACATTTGGTTTATTAGTACACTATATGACAGAAGGTTTGTGGACATCTAACCTCACACCTAAATGGCTAAATGAGTTTGTTGGACATCCCATTCTAAAACCATAGTGATTAAAAAAAGTTTTATGACTTCCCCAAACTGGTACCACATAGTTGGAAGCATACAATTGTCTAAAATGTCTTTGTATTCTGTAGCATTAATATTACCACTTTACTGAAAATAAGGGGCCTAACCCAAACCTTGAAAAACAGCCTCGGACCATTATTCTTCCTCCAACAAACTTTATAGTAGGCACTATACAGTCTAGTGCATAGCAGTCTCCTGCCATCTGCAAACCCAGACTAGTTTATCAGATTTTATAAAGCTCCCGACACAATGGTTGGACTAATGTTGCTTCCAGAGACAGTTTAGAACTCTGTGGTGAGTAATGCTACAGAGATTAGGGAATGTTTACATGCTTTACACTTCAGAACGTGGTGTGGTCTGCTACAATGTGGCTGAGATGTTACTTCTAGACACTTCCAATAGTAGTGTCTAAAGGGCAGATCTAACAGGGCAGAAATTACTTAAATTTACTTGTATAAAAGGTGACATCCTATCACAGTGTCACATTTAGAGTCACTGTGTTCTTCAGTATGACCAGTTCTATAGCCAATGTTTATCTATGGAGATGGTATGGCCATATGCTTCATATTATATATCTGTTAGTCATGGTTGCGGCTGAAGCATCTGAACTTAATAATTAGGAAGTGTGTCCACATACTTTTTGTTATATAGCATACATATTATGGTACCTTTTAAAAACACATACATATGATACCTTTCACTCAACATGAAACAATACATGAAATAGGTTTTAATATGTGGAAACCGATAATGATGTTGGGATGTCTGTCAAATCATAGTCATTTTGTGTTGGGGAAGTCAAAGATCCATCTTGTAACTGTAGCACCTCCTTGCTGCTCTAAGCCTATCAATCCTATATATGTATGCTATTGATCTATTGATCCCGCATATTTACAATATACATTAAAACAAAGAATATATATATATATAGTTTTTAATGTATCTACATCATACCATCAGTCATCTATCAATCTGGATTCCAGTGGATTAATGATACAGAAATATTGTCCAGTCTCATTATAGACATAACTATTTTGTTTCAGTCTGTACAGACACATTGATAAATGAACAGACATTGTGATTAACTGCAGCTGTAAAGCACTTTCACTGAGAACATAACACATTTTAGTTAGTTACAGTATCCCGGTGGGCCAGTCCGGCCCTGCTTGTTACAATATGTTGATTCATTGTTCCCCAGAAAATGTAGTTTTCCTAATTTGTTTTATGCCATTTGCAATACACTCCTTCACCTTTTGGTTTCTCAAAGTATAAATAAAAGGGTTTAGCAAAGGAGCTAAAAGAGCACTTATAAAATTCACCAGTTTCTTTATTTCCATAGAAGAGAGCTTGGATGGTTTGAGTTCAATGAATATGGCACTTCCAAAGACTAAAGACACCATTATCAAGTGTGAGACACACGTAGAAAAAGTCTTCTGGCAGCCTCTGCCTTTAGGAATCCTTATAATAGTGGCAACAATAAATCCATAAGATATAATTATAAGTGATAAACACCCAATTAAGATTACAACTGATACTATTATAGAATGAAGTTTGAGTAACCTAACATCCGCACAAATTGCTTTCAGCATAGCTGCATTATCACAAAAGAAATGATCTAACATTTGGCTACAAAATGGCAAATTTGGAATAGTCAAGGTAGGATACAAGAGACTAAAAAATGAAATAATTAAACAGATAGTCACTAAATTTATGCAGACTCTGTTTCTCATAATGGAGGTGTATCGAAGTGGGAAGCATATTGCCACATAACGATCAAAAGACATAACACTCAAAAGCAGAAAGTCTGAGGTGGTTATAAAAAAGTAAAAAAAGGCTTGAATAAAGCACTCATGCCTGGAAATAGTTGGCTTCTTTACCATAAGATTAAACAAAAATCTAGGAAACACAGTAAGTACTATTGAGATTTCCATTAATGATAGACATGCCAAGAAAAAATACATGGGAAAGTGAAGATGGTAATCACAAGAAACTATAAAAATTATTAACATGTTTCCAGCCAATGTAACAATAAAGCTCAGAAACAGTATGATGAAAATGATGAGGCAAATAGGGCGGCTAACAACAAGGCCCATTAGTACAAATTCAGTAATCTGAGTTTCATTTGAGATCTCCATTTAAAATCATAGAATTGCGTAGTTATGATTATGCTGTTTAACTTGGTAATTTAAGAGTAATGAAAATAAAGATTTAACCTCTCCTCCACTATGCAAATATGTAAAATCTTTTCGGAAGGCCTGAATATTAAGGTATTAGAAATGAAATAACTATGAATTATTTCCTCCTTATTTGGAATATTAATAATAATAAGAACTTATTAATATTAATGCTGATACATTTTGCAGCACTGGGAAACGTGGTAATGAAAAAGCTATAGGATAAATAGAATAAATAATTATATTTCATAACATTTAATAAAACAATACTGAAGTGGGTTCTGTGTATTACAGTCAGGTAATGCTAGTAATGTTAGTGTTCCTAACATAATATAACATTAACTACTATTCTTCAAGGGTATCTATCTACATTTGGCTTAAACAATTTAAACAATTCATGTCTGCAATTTCAGCTTTGTAATGTAAGTATTTTTGTCAAAACAGGAGAAACACTTATACTTTGAATCACCTTTCCATAAATTATGCTGAATGAAGAATCTTTTTTTCAAGAGGGCAAGATGGGGAGGTCACCAATGCTAAACCACATGCAGGAACTCACATGTCCCCACTTAAGGGCCCCTGAACATAGCACATTGATGCTAATGAAGATACAAGATCGGGTACAAGCTCTGGAAACTTTCTCTGGAAAATAAAACAGAGCTCATAGTCAAATATCACTCAGTTTTAGATTTAAAATGTGCTTATCTGATGACCTAAATGAAGGTGCAGTAAGTCAAATTTGCCTCACTCCTTCCTTCCTTAGCTACTATAGTGAAATCTTCTAAGATGGAACTAGGAACACTTCAATTTTAATTCAAAGCTTAACAATGGTTAAACATTAAAACTTGTTGCTGCTGTTGATTTTAGTTTTTGGATAATTTTGCAACATCAAATATAAAATTATTTTGTAGTGCGCTAAAAAGGTACATTGGATTGGAAGCTCATAAAAGCCTTATTGTACAATTAGAAGCAATAATGCAAATATTATTTTATGACAAAACTGCAAACATCATATGGAAAGGCATCTAAGTCTGACTCACCAAGCAGTTTAATGCATATTCTGCAGTAAGATTAGTGATAATGAATGCAGATTTATAGAATTGTAATTTAGAACGCCCCAGAAATTAATTACTCAAGAGAATGCCCCCACTGAGATTATTGCTTGAATTGAGAAGTGCTCAATGTTATTAGCGTTACCAAAAATATTACAGGAAATTGCCATGTCAACTAGTTCAAAGAAAATAAATTACAAAGGAATTATGTGCATGTAAAAGTTAAATCTTTAAAAGGTAGGGAGAAGAGGTTTGTGCCAACTTGCCCAGTGTGTTTGTCGTCCCTCCTTGTCTGCTGGCTTTTCTTCTCTTTTTTCTCCCTTTATTCTCTCCTTTGCAGGTGCAAGTCATGGATTCTGGGTGGAGCAGCTTCTGGAAAGAATGCAAGTGGTGGCTGAATAGGATTTGCGTGCACTGGTCCGGAGTTCCAGGGAGGACGGGTGCGGAGATCGCTTCTGAGCCCCAGCCCCCCATCTAGACGGAGGGGCGTAGATTCTGCACCTGGAGGTAGTCGGAGGGAGCAGAGCAATGGCCCGACTTCCTGGCTTCAGGGGTCCCAGCAGAGAGCTGCGTTCCTGGTGGAAGACAGCAGCGGCCTTTGTAGCGAGCCTCGCTGTGCCTGCTGGACTCAAGGTGCGATGATAGGTCATGCATCCAGGTCCCCTGATGGTGATAAGTCTACAAGGAAGAGGACTGCCTGGGACATGATCAGGCAAGTTGTGGGGCCTGTGGATAAGGAAAGGAGCCAGAGGGGGACATGATAGGGGTCCCCTTTCCAAAGCTGATTTCCATTCCCCTGTGCATGCTTCTCTGATTTTGATGATTCATGTTGGGGGTCACATGGGGGTTACGCCTCAGCGTGATTTGGTTTGGACAATGAAGCAGCATGTGTTTAGGCCATTAGAGCCGCTTCCTGGTATGCAGAATGATCAGTAGGGGCATTGGCACCGGGATTGGTATTATAGGGAAATGAAGCATAGTCAAGGAAAATTTTACATCTTACAATCTTATGGCAAACATGGTGTGGTAGTGTGGCTTGTGGATTTGGAAGGGTTCCTATTGGAAATAGGGTATACCTCAGTGACATGTTCTTATTGTGTGGTAGAGCCCATCTGGCTTAAAGGGTCAAGGGATGGGGTCATGGTGGTTGCTTGCCAGGTATCCTGAGGGGTGGTATTATTATTATTATTATTATTATTATTATTAATAATTATACTTTATTTATAAATTGGCAACAGATTCCGCAGCACTGTGCAAGGTAAAAATTTTACAGATAACGACAAGTACAAAATGACAAGCAATTGACATACAGATACGAGAGGAATGGAGGGCCCTGTTCCCACAGGAACTTACATTCTAGGTGGATAAGGGGTGAGAAACCGGAGGTGAGGACTGCGTGGTAGTGAATGATGTTAATGTAGGGGGATTTTATGTCAGTGGTAGGCTTCCCTGAAGAAAAAAGTTTTTAGGGAGCGTTTGAAGGAGGGTAGAGTTGGTGAGAGCCGGACAGCACAGGGAAGGGAGTTCCAGAGGGTTGGTGCTACGCGAGAGTCCTGTAGGCGGGCATGGGAGGAGGTGGTAAGTGAAGATGCAAGGAGCAGGTCATTGTTGGATCTTAGAGGGCGGGCTGGAGTATATTTGCTGATGAGGGAGGATAGGTAGAGTGTTAGTGAGAGCTTTGTAGGATAGGATAGAGTGAGTATTTTGAATTTAATTCTGCTATGGGTGGGAGAGCCAGCGGAGGGATTCGCAGAGAGGTGCGGCAGATGCAGAAAGTCGGGTGAGATAGATTAGCCTGGCAGATGCATTGAGTACAGATTGAAGAGGGGATAGTCAGGAGAGAGGGAGGCCGGTAAGTAGGTTGTTGCAGTAGTCTAGACGGGAGATTACGAGGGAGTGGATTAGTTTTGTGGTGCTGGCAATCAGGAAAGCACGAATTTTGGAAATGTTACGCAGTTGGAAGTGGCAAGATTTAGAGAGTGATTTGATATGAGGGATAAAAGATATGTTAGAGTCTAGGGTCACTCCGAGGCAGTGGACATGTGGTGATGGAGAGTTAGTGGCACCATCAACAGAGTTAGAGGGAGGGATTAGAAGGAGCTCAGTCTTAGACATATTTATCTTGAGCTGGTGAGAGGCCATCCAGGAAGAGATGCCAGATGGCAGCTGCTGATCTGAGAGAGGACAGATGCAGAGAGATTGGGGGTGGAGAGATAGATTTGTGTGTTGTCACCATAGAGGTGGTATTTGAATCCAAAGCTGTTGATGGCTGTCTTCCACGTGAGGAAGTATAGATGGAGACTAGTAGAGGACCCAGGACAGAGAGAGCAGTGTCACCGACACCAAGAGAGCTGAGAGTCTGTAGGAGGAGGGGGGGTGGTCGACTGTGTCCAAGGCAGCAGAGAGGTCAAGTAAGATTAAGATAGAGTAGTGGCCATTGTTTGTAGCAGATAGGTGGTCATTTGTAACTTTGGTGAGAGCAGTTTCGGTCGAGTGTTGTGGGTGGAAACTAGATTGCAGGGGGTCGAACAGAGAGTTTGAGGACAGAAAGTGGGTAAGACGGTCGTGGATTAGTTTTTCTAAGAGTTTGGATGTTATTGGCAGTAGTGATATGGGGAGGTAGTTAGCAGGGGAATTTGGATCAAGGCAGGGTTTCTTGAGGATTGGAGTGACCTGTGCATGTTTGAATGGGGATGGAAATATGCAAGTAGAGAGTGAGGAGTTAAAGATGTAAACGAGGGCAGGAGTAAGGCTAGAGGAGAGTGATGCAATTAGGTATGAAGGGATGGGGTCGAGAGGGCATGTAGCGAGGTGTGAGGAAGAGAGTAAATCGAGTACTTTGTTCACTGTGGTTGGGGGGAAGGAGTTAAGAGAGGCAGAGGGGTTGATTGCGGAAGGAGGAGGAACGGGGAGACCATGCACAGGAATGTTGTTACGGATGGATTGGATTTTTTGTTGGAAATAGTCATCAAGGTCTTGTGCACTAAAGGCAGATGAGGGAGGTGGTGTGGATGGGGTGAGGAGAGAGTGGAAGGTGGGGAGAAGTTGGGGTTGGAGGAAAGAGATGAAATGAGGGAAGAAAAGTATGTTTGTTTAGCGAGCTGAAGAGCAGATGTGTAAGTGTGGAGGATTAACTTGTAGTGGTATGGGGTGTTGTGGCCATTGGTGGTAAAGGGGTGGTTGGACGTTTCTGGTTGGGCGTGGTTGCTAAAACCTTGGGTGGGGTTGGGCATTATGGAATACTCTCCCATAGGTGGGGTTATTGAACATGGCATAGCTCAGGAGTCAAGGCTACACCTGTCATGAGGTTTATTCAATTACAATTAAATTGCAAACATTGGCCAAAGATCTCTAGAGATCTCCAATATAGATGAATATAATTTTTTTCTACTTTACCACATGTTCCACCAAAACTAACCAACTGTTCTTGCAGGTTCTTATAAAACCTTCTTTGGGTTGGTCTGCAACACATACATGCCAACATCAGCAGTGTTTTCCGGGACATGCATGCAATTCTGTATGTATCTGCATATATACTTTGCATGTGCATGTCAGCAGCATGTGAAATGCATATGTGTACCTGGAAACATTTTGTTGAATTTACGTTATTATTGTTATGTTTACTCTAGTTCAATAAGTGTTTTGCTACGCTGTGTGTTTACAGGGTATATATTTTTACAGTATATAGTCATGTGAACAAGTACAGCCTCTAAATTCTACAGTTTTATATATATCAGGACATAATAACAATGGCTTCTCCATTTTGCCTTTATTTTTATGTCTTGGAGAAATATGTCATGCGCTCATCTGAGGTTGTATTTACCTGCTAAGGAACAGATGATTGTTATTGTCCTGATATGTCCAAGTATGTAAAACCATAAAATTCTAATTGGGTGTACTTTCTTCTTCACTTTGTTGTACTTTTGCTGTGAGATTCCTAAATAGAACTGTCGTGATAAGGGAGTGAGTTTCCAACTTTCCAAGACATGCTGCCTTCCATTAAGAAGCATACCTAGCATAGTTGAGGCTGTGGCCGATAATTTTCTCATTTACTGTATCCACACAAATTATATATTTTTTTCTGGACAAGAAAGACTTTGTTTAGATACCATTATTTGAATAATTTACTATAATAAACTATTGCAAATCATTTTTTTTGTTTCCAACAAAGGATTCTAATAAAAATCTAAAGCATAAAAAAATTACATTGTGTATATCATCCTACTCTTTATTTGCATCATATACGTTCAATATTTAATGATCATCCGTTTAGTTTGTGATGGGTATGTTGGGAATATGAATAAAAGTGATTGCAAAATATTCTCCCTTGGGCAACACAGTAGAAAAATAACAAGATAAATAATTGCTCTAAACACATTTGTTTACATAGCTTATTCTTAATAATGGACATGTTCTTAATGTAGGTCCTATTTTAAGCTGGTTTAATTTAAATAGCGTAATATTAAAAGTCTTCATGGTTGCTTCTACCTATGAATTTTTTTCTCGTAAAGCATGGTAAGACTCCGACATTGTAGTAATCAGGGTATAAAACGCCAGTTCTGTACTTTTTTTTCCCTACTGTTCATAATGGTGTAATATACCGCATTGGCTCGGATATAGGCCGCACCCGAATATAGGCCACACCCTAAAAGTTTGGTGCTTTTTTAGAGAAAAAGTTTTGTAATAGATATGCTGCCACTCTGCCTCCCCTGAGGTATGCTGCCACTCTGTCTTCCCCCAAGATATTCCCCCCTCGAGATATGCTGCCACTGTTCCCGCTCCCCCCGACTTACCAGAGCAGACTCCCGTGTTGGCACTCCCGCCGTGGAAAGTGCCGGCAGGGGAGGCTGTCTGAGCGTATCAGAGAGTAGGATACGGGTCCCCTGCACCGCTGCGGGGGATCTGTATCCTAACCCTGCTGCCTGCCCGGCACCCGGAACTGCATGTCCCGGGCGTCGGGCACTAGACCCCAAATATATTCGAGGTCGTCTTATAATCAGACCTCAAATAGAGGTTGGACTACAAGACTAAGATCCAGATCCCCCGTAGCGCATATGACATATGGGGGGTATAAGGGCATTCTGGAGGCAGAGTGGCATGTAGGGGGTTAAAAGGAATATCAGAAAGGCAGCGTGGCATATAGGGGGGTTATGAGGAATATCAGGGATGCAGAGTGGCATATAGGGGTCAAAACAAATATCAGAGAGGCAGAGTGGCAAATATGGGGTTAAAAAGCATATCTGGGAGGAAGAGTGGCATATAGGTGGGTATAAGCCATTTCTGGAGGGCAGATGTGCATAACCGGGGACAGGTTGGCATATAGAAGGAAGTAAAAAACAATTCAATTTTTCTCAATCATAGTTTTTATTAAATATGAAAAAATAGTTTACATGTGAGTTAATATTTACTAGTAAAACTTTTTTCTTATAGGGCAGTCTTAGTTATTCACTGGCTTTTTTTTCCTAAATTTAACATTAAAAATTTTGCGGTGGAGGTTCGTCTTTATTAATGGTAGCAAATATGGATGTGTGTGTAGATTATATATACTATATATATATATATATGTGTGTGTGTGTATATATATATATATATCACCAAAAGTAGATTGACAGTTGACAATACCTACATGAGGTTGTTGGAGATCCTCTGAGTTCAGTAGGACTCTACTGGCAATGTTTGTTTTTGGAAATGGTATGTGCTTGATTTTATACACCTGTTAGCAGTAGGTGTGGCTGAAATACCTAAGCTCAATAATTTAGAGGCGTATACAGATACTATGTGTGCGTAAATTACCATCCAATGATCAATTAGCCATAAACATAAAACATTAACTTAGACTAGCCAACACAACATGCCATTGAACACAGGAGTGATGGTTCCTGATAAAGATATGAAGATATTCCATTAAAATCAGATGTCCAGCTACAATAGTCATTTACCACATTAACAATTTCTACATTGTATTTCTGATCTATTTGATGTTATTTTAATGGTCAAAACTTCATTTTTAAAAAACAAGGACATTTCTAAGTGACTCCGAAGTGTAGTGTAGTGTACGGTGAACGGTGGGCGCAGACAACCCCCTCTACTGCGGGCACTTCTGCCGGGGCTTCTATGACAGAGCACAGGCATCACATGACCATGACCCACATGGTCATGTTTGGAGGCAAAGATAACAGTGATAAGCTGTTTGAAGACCAAGATTGTACTGGTAGGTTGTTTGGGTGCAAAGTTGGTGGCAAAAATGGGTCTAACACTGTTTTGGTGCAAAGGTGACACTGACCAGTTGTTTGGAGACAAAAGCAGTACAGATATGCTCTTTGGGGAGGAAGATGACACTGGTAAGTTTAAGGGGCAAATATGGCTCTGGTAAGTTTGGGGCGCAAAAATTACATTGGTAAGCTGTTTGGGGACAAATATGGCACTGTGAGAAGTTAGTGACATGTTATTAGATGGTACTGTGGGACGATAGTGACATGTTATTTGATGGAGATGGGAGGCCCAACCAGGTGTGGTGGTTGCCATAGGAAATGTGTGGTTAGAAGTGTTATGTTAAGTGGAGGAGTTATCAATATAACCACACACCAAAAGATTCTTGCAACCAGGCGTCAGTGACCCTAGGCTTAGTCCCATCAGGGATATTAGATTTCATGTCCTAACCTGTTCCACATTACATCTCTCTTGGGCAGTGTTACAAGTGTTACAAGTACCACTCCAAGACATTGTGTCGGGCAAGTCCAAGAATGAATAAAATAGTTCTGGTCCTTAAAAGGTTAATTTGTTTGCATGTTAAAATTGACACTATTTTGTTTACACATTAGCATAAGTGAATATAAATGCAGATTGTCGTTACACGTATCAAATTAAGTAACAATATTCGAGATGAATAGAAGCAATAAAAAAGAGAAATCTATTTGTGTATATTAGACTTGGGCACCGGTAGAAAGTTAAAGGGTTAAGGCTGAGGATAGTAGTGGATTGGTTAAATTATCTAAATTAAGTGTTAATTAACTACATTAATTTAATACATAAATAAAATAGTTTACTTAGGGGTTATTTTTAACTTATTAATAGTATTTATTATTATTAGAATACCGTATTTGCTCGATTATAAGACGAGGATTTTTCCAGAGCAAATGCTCTGGAAAATACTCCTCGTCTTAAAATTGAGGTCATCTTCTAATCAGACCTCAAAAAAAATTCTGCTGGGGCCATGCTGCTTAACGGGCTTTGGTCGCGAGCAGCGTCTCTGCTACTAGCAGCAGGAGAACAGGAAGCTAGCAGCGTCCTCACATAACTCTACCTTCCCCTCCTTCCTCTGGGGGCGGGGCCAGAGAAGTTGCTCGCACAGCCGGGCCCCTGCAGAAGTCTTCGAGTGAGAGATCTGCAGTTCAGGTAAGGGGGTGGGGGAGAGTTTTTGTGATTAATGTGTGAAGTATGTGTGATTAATGGAATGAAT
>VKOC01006194.1:0-18349 GCA_009364415.1 Spea multiplicata
GTGGCGCCCTGTGCGGTCGCACAGGTCGCACACCCCAAAGGCCGGCCCTGTCAAGGAAACCTTGAAGCCTACCATTGAAACATATTAATATATCTTAATTATCATTTATTTATGCCCAATGATTACATATCTTTGACTATTGCCTATACTAATAATTTCATATGGTCCTTTATCATATTCTTGAGGTTAGGAGAGATGTTAAATGTGTTAGAATCTTTTACATATAGCTAGAGGAATAAATATCTTATGACACTTTACAAATCTCTGGTCCAAACTTACCTGGAATACTGTGTACAGATATGAAAGATCTAAAAGGTATAGACATTCTAGAGGGTTCAGAGAGAGGCTACTAAAATGATAAATGGTTGCAGAATTTAACCCCTTAAGGACAATGGGCAGTCCCTAAACCCATTGAAAACAATGCATTTTGAGCCGTACATGTACGGGCTTTGTCATTTAGGGGTTAAAAGTGAATTCTGTATAGTTTGGAGGAAAGAAGACAAGAAAGAGGGAGTGAAGATGTGAAATATTTAACTTTGAGGGTGGCTCTCTCTGCTTACCGGGCCGGTTACAAAAGGAGATCTCTGGTCTCACCAGTCGACGCATTTACCCAATGGTAATCCAGAGTATGAAGCGCACAGTGCCACTCACGCTCAAGAGGGCTTTCAACACTAAGGATGAGTGGTTGGGGCCACTGGCCAAAGTCATTGCTAAAAATAGAAATATACATTTGAATGGTTGGTTCTGTTGTGCGGAGAAATATAGTGCTTTGAATTTCACGTTCTAGACTCCTCCATTTTTGGCTAACTAGTTTACTTAATTTAATTCAATGAATGCAGTGACGCAACCTTGTTAATGTCTAAATATTGGATTTTAAATGACGTTATTCCACAATGAGAAGGCTGGCATGCCATTTAGTAGATCGTGGCTTTCATTGAGACACAAATGATGATTAATATTGCTTAGCATTAAAAAAAAAAAAAAAAACCCACATTATTCAACAGACCTACAGAGGATTTGCCAGAAACCCATATTTTATTTTTTTTTCCCGTTTTCTTTGAAATGTAACATTATTTAAATATCTGTAATGTCAGAAGCCAAGTGCTAGCTGGTAGTTTGGTCTTTTTTAGCGCATATCATTTCAAAGGAAGCTGCTGTTATTATATTTAATCAGTAGTGTCGGTGGAATACTGAGTTGTGACCTTTGAATGAAGCACGGCAGGACTTTTTAACAGACGCTGTGAATACTTTAAGGCCTTCTGGAAAGTTTCCCTGGCTGTACGGCAACGAAAAGATCTTGATAATTCAATGAGTTATAGGAGCTACAGCTTCTGATCATCATTAGGCATTTCTATATTTGAACCTGCGCGAACTGCATTGTGCTGAGAAAAGTTAGGAATGAAATGTCAACCCCGCTGCTCTGGCATTAAACACGCACACAATAGAGCCACTGAAACCCCACGGCTTTGGACTTTTGCTTTTTAAGCAAGCGGTATGAGACTTTAACACAATGCCTGTTTGGAGATTAAAAGTAAAAAAAAAAAAAAAAAAAAAAAGCTAGCTGCTATCAAATACTAATATTTTTTTTAAACATATAGAGAAATAATTGACTGATTGACCTGCCATAATGCGTAATTTACTATATACAAGATGATTAACCTGCTGGGTCGCTTAATTTACTACACACAGTATCTGTCTCTATCATTTCTTTGTGACATGTTAAGCACATGTAATATGATGTTTTCTATGTCAACTTACAGTATGTAACAACAATTACATTTCAAGCATACAAATTGCTAGATGCCCCAAGTCAAAATACTTTACTTAAAACATAGGAGGTGCAACTTGGCCTGCTCTGGTGGATGCGGACTAAGTGGGATCTTGTAATGCTTTGCGCGCCTTTATATGACCCTGGTTCAGTAGTGATGTATTGCAGACTGGGCCAAGGTTGGCTGTTCTGGGGGCGCCTCAGCCCCATAAGCAGTTGCCTGATTGCCCTATTGGGAGATCAGACTCCCCAGCCCTCCACTTATCCTCCCATTACACTATGGAGCACTCTGCCTAACCGGGACAGCCTCAAAAGTAACTGTCCGTGGAGGTAAGCGGTAGAGGTGGCGGGTAAGGGGTAAGCGGTAGAGGTGGCGGGTAAGGGGTAAGCGGTAGAGGTGGCGGTTCAGGGGTAAACGGTAGAGGTGGCGGGTAAGGGGTAAACGGTAGAGGTGGCGGGTAAGGGGTAAACGGTAGAGGTGGCGGGTAAGGGTAAGCGGTAGAGGTGTCGGTTCAGGGGTAAACGGTAGAGGTGGCGGGTAAGGGGTAGAGGTAGTAGGGCAGTGCGCAGCCAAGATTCATCTATAAGTAGCACTATATGCAAGCTGTTCTGAAGACAGGCTCCATGCAAGCTACATGTTAGTTATACTGAGGTGGGGGGGCAGTTGACCAAATGGCTTTCCACCCCTCCCAGGCCATAAGGTGCCAGCCTACCTTTTTAAATACTAATGAATCTTGAAGATGGCCTTTGATTTTAGGTGACGTATCACTAGTTTTAATAATTCAGTGGTAGCTCTATAACCTCACCTTATCACAGGTTATCTAAAAATGAAAACCTATATATGTAGGTTAAAGGCGCTGTTCAATTTAACAGCTTCACAACTAAACGCAGAAGTAGGAGTAAATGTTTACATTTATAAAATGATGTACGTCTATCACTATTTGTTTGTTTTATTTAGATTTAAAAATATATATATATATCACCCATTTTTATCCTTTCTCATCCTCCTTATATCATCTTCCTGTCCTGATAATCCATTCCCCTTTGCCCCTTCTCTAACCATATTAAGTCATTTTGCGGTAGCGTTAATGAATTCAGAGGCTGTAGTACTAAACTTTGCACTTTTCATCAGTAACGATGGAACCACATAATCCATTTTTAAAATTCTAGAAAAAAAAAAAAACTCTTCGGTGAAAACATTAACACGATTTCACACCACTTCATTAAAATACATTATGGGACAGCGTGTTTGAAGACAAAATATCACAATTGGTTATAGCTGTACCAAAACAAGTATAATAAAAAGGCGAAATAATAATCATACTGCGGGGATAAAATGAGATTCATCACATATATCCGTGTGTTAATCACGTGAGGCTCTAATAAAACATGTATTCCCGTGTTAATTCCCACAGTGCGAGATGATAAGATTCTTCCTTTGGTACGATGGTCATCAGGTCATCATTTGCTGTTAGAAGACAATGTCTACCACCCATGGTGTCCTCCTGGACATTAGTGCTAAAGGGTGCCAACAATGTTTACACGCTGCTCCTAAAAACGAAACAATTAGTAAATAAACAAATACATAAGGCACGTCAGAGACATGATGATTCCCGGCCCGAAGGCTGGGAAGCAGTCCGCTAAAGGGCATCCTCATGCAGGGCCGGCCCAAGACTTAATGCCGCCTTGGGCGAAGTTTAAAGTTGAAGGGGGCGGCAAAGTTGCCCCACTCGGCTCCATTGTAGGGCCGGGCCCTGTCCTCATGGATGATCATCCTTGTTGAGCATTGGGTTCTACTTGTCTAACGTGTCATTCGGAAGTTTGCATCAACCTGTAATTGACCATCACACTTTAAAAAAAAAAAAAAAAAAGTTCCAATGTCATATTACCTATGAAAAAAATAACTGCTGCAAAACTTAAATTATTAACCCCTTAATGACAAAGCCTGTACATGTACGGGCTCAAAATGCGTTGTTTTCAATGGGCAAAGGGACCGCCCGTTGTCCTTAAGGGGTTAAATCCATACATGATGAAACTGAGTAAGAACCCCATTTTCTCAGATCTCTGTTTCTTAATTATTAAATCTAAGGAAAAGCTTGTGTAACGCTAAACAAACACACTTTTCTTCATTGCTACATAATTCCACTCTGGCTCAACATATTTAGAACCTACAGAGGTTTAACCCCTTTAATGAATTGTTAGCTTTTTTAACTGCGCGATGGCTGGATCCATGTTGGATTATGGAGAACGGTGCGTGGAATATTTACGATAACACTGACGCCATTGGGGATACTTTCCGCGATGTAAAACTCAATGTGAAATTATTAAGGGAAATTGAATTATAGGCAGAAGTACCTTATAAACAAAGCTGCGAAAGAGTTTTTTTGTATTTAACTTTCACTGCAGGGGGTTTGCTCTGAATATGCTGTTTTAACTTAAAATAGAAAATACAGATTTTTTTCAGCAAATATATAATTTTGTGCACAATGAGTGGAAAATTGCTTCCAGTATTTATGTGGATGCTAATTACACTTTTGATACACCCGTAAAAAAAAAAAAAAAGCTAGACACAGCTGGAACATAGTGTTTGATTCATTGCTATAAATAATGGTATTTATAAATAATGGTATTTAAGTGCAACCCTTCAATGCTTTTAGCGAAATGTGATTATTTCGGTAATAGAAACATTTTTAATACAATGCACTTGATTTCAGAGACAGAGACAAAAGATGTTTTTATGAAACATATACAGTGGATTATTGATGTATGTTCGTTTTATTAATCTCATAGAATTCATTGGAATACCCCTAGTGTTTCATTATGAATAATCAGAGCAGACGCAACATTCTGTAATATATATATATATATATATTATGACTTGTCTTCAAGCAGCACCCCTTATAAATTAATGCTAGTTCAGGTGAGTTGTATATATAATTATATATATATATATATGTGTCCATATGTCAAATGTAGATTAAGTATATGTAAAAACAATATCTTAGAAGATGTTTACGAGGTATTAGAATTAAACATTTTTTTCTTGGTGCTATTTTTCCCCCAGACGGTGTATTTTGTCCAAAAATAGTTTCTAATTCAATAAAAGCTTTGATGAGTTGGAGGAAAATAAAGAATTCTGGCATCAACTAAGGTCAGCTTATTGATAGCTAATTATTGCTTGGTTTAGTTTTTAAAAAAAAAAACATAAAAACAAAAAAAAAAAAAAACAGCCAGATGTCTATTGAAAATTCAAGTTTTTACCTAGTATCTTCAAAATAGTAAACTGAAGGTGAAACACAATTTCAATTTTCACTTTATGATCTAAGGTTAAAATTCCACTAAGCATCAAATAGCGTTGACTTATGTAGGTTACACACGGGCATTATATGACATTATATGACATTATATGACATGCATGTATCTGTAACCAAAGCCCAGGCTCTGGGGTTCTTGACTGAAGTAGCTTAAGATCTCAGCCACCTGTCAGACTGATCCCCTCCTGTAATTCTGAAGGTTACTGCATGGTTAAAAGTACCAAAGTACCTAGTACCAAATCCATCATTTATTCTATGGATCCAGCCAAACAGCGATCATTTCTAAAAGGTAGCCTAAACAACAATGAACATAAAACACTTGCCTACCAAGCATAAGCGTAAAATAAAAATCATATGTTCTACAACTAGAATTATTCAAAAATGAGTTAAAAAAAATAATGACAATATTATATATTAAAATGAATATGTTGTATTCACTGAAAACTATTTCAACTGATAATCTGTCAATCACAATTTGTTTCATTAGATTTTTAGAAGTTTCGGAAGCCAACCTAATTGATCAAACTATTGCAATATTACATTGACAGATACCCACTTGAATTTAATTTGAATATGCATTATTTCATGTGAAAAATCAACGAAAATAATTTTAATCCAAAATACATTATTCATGTAAATAAAGATGACAGAATGGCAAAAGTGTTAGGTTGCATGAAGTTTTATATTTATCTCTGTGAATTCACAGCAAATCAACAGCAGATTCACACTTTTTGGTCAGTGTGCGGGATGGAGTCTGTTATTTTAAAAAAAAAATGTCTATATATATATATATTTATATATGTAGTATATGAGAAACTGATTTGGAGTAAGAAAAATGGTTGAGCTCAAGTTGTTTCAAATGACAATGGACATAAAATTTCAGAAAGATTAAAAAATAACAAAGCCAACCTTTTGTTTATTGTGTAAGTTTATTACCTGCAGAATCCTGTTTATTATACGTCTTGGATTTCGTATACAGGTTATAGTATGTATTGCAAAATATATAGTATTATTACGTTAACAATTGCTTATATGCTTGCTCCCTTTAAGGCAAAAAATCTTTCAAGAAGTAAGCATTTCAAATAATTAAATAGAAATTCTAGCAACAATAATAAAAATGAAGATTTTTTTTTTAATTTCACAATATATGCATAGACTATACAGGTCAGACTATATACAGGTTTAATTTATTAATAATACCCCACTGAGCTGGGATGAGAGCCATCCTTGGTGATCCTTGGTTTATAGTTGGTCCTTATGACCTGCAAATTTTGCTTAATTTTCTTTTTTTTAAAATATATTTATCCTGCAAAGGGCTTGGTAGTGTTAAATTGTACTCATTTTATGCGAGGACATGCAAGTTTTCATTTAACACACATGTCCTTGCCTGCAGCTTGTAAAATGTTTAGTCACAGGTACTCTTGTGGACTCACAAACAACATGCTTGTTAACAAATCTGTTTTGGGAGTGTTAGTACGCAAAGGCTTGAGGTTGAGTCTGGTCAGTCAACTTAACCCTTTAATTACTTGACTTTTTACTGAATAAACCCAATTAACTGTCTGGCATAGAGTAATTAAGAATAATTAAATATATATATATATATTTAATTATTCTTAATTACTCTATGCCAGACAGTATATAGTATATATATATATATATATATAATATCTAAAGTTTCCTGGTTTGTAGTATTAGAGTTAGCTTGATTTATCTGGGTGAGGACAAAAAAAGTATACAAGCTATAGGACCATTTTATGATTTATTGATTGATTTCATATTTATTGAGTTTCATATCGCCCCCGTATTCTGCTGTCTTCCTACAATACATTACAGGGAACTTATGGTATGGTTTGCAATAAGTTCTTTAAATTATTACATGCATGCATACATTGTCACCATTAATGCAGATAGTAATTACAGGCTGTCTGCTTACACATTATGATTACAAATACCATCAATTAAGGCAGGGGTGTCCAACTTGCGCCCTCCAGCTGCTGCAGGACTACATCTCCCATAATGCTCCTTCAGCTAAGGGGCTGTCTGAGGAGTATGGGAGATGTAGTCCTGCAGCAGCTGGAGGGCCGCAGGTTGGACACCCCTGAATTAAGGTCTGGTAGAATGCTAATGGGTGTTACCTGTGAAATTCCTGCGTATGGTCAATCGGTAAAGAGGAGGCATGTTTGTAGAACGAGTCCAAGAGCTAGACATGCAACATAATCTGTAAGGCATCACATTTTGCCCAAATTACATAAAATTCATCACGAAATTGATATGCTGCTGAAACTGTAACCAGATATGACTTAGGGTCCACATGTGGGGATGTGTGCTAAAATGACATCATTGTGATGGGGATAGGGATAGGGAATTTTTGGATACCCTATTTTTCCCCAGCTCAGAGGTTAGCATATATCAAGGTTAACCCGACGAGTTCTCCCACAATATACGAAATTGTCAAATGTATTGATTGCAGCCAAGCAAGCAATAGCAAGCAATTAGAAGCCTGACAAAATACCGTAACAGCGAGGAATAATATTTATAAACGAGGTTAATAGGGTCATGGAGGAAATGTCAATCAAAGCAAATAGCACACTCCATTTACATCACAGAGTTCAGACTCTATGGCTTTTGAGTGATTTCAGAAAGAGAATAAAATGAGCTACACATGGTTTATTTGAGAAATCTGAAATGTTTCACTTGTTTTTATTTGTTTAATACAAAATGTGACTGAAGAAAACACAGTATAAAAGCAATAAAAATATATTGCAGAACTCCCTCGGGTAAAAGAATCAGTAGATCCACGCTTACATGCAGTATAAAGCAGGCACTTCAACAAGCAAACAAAGAAAAAAATCCAGAGAAGGTAAAAGTTACTAATATACATAGTCCAAGGATACCATAATTCTGTTTGTTTAACTGTAACTAAGCTTTATTACGTGGTAATTTCTGAAAAAGAATGGATATGGATAGAAAGACAACCACCTAATGGCTTTTGTTCCCAAAAAGGACACATTCACTCACACTCTCTTATTCACTACCTCACACTCTCATTCACTCTCTCACACACACTCTCTAAATGGTTCCGTACCCTCTCTGCTGACCTCACCTGCATCTTCACCCTATGGCCAAAATGGTGGCGCTTTTAATGATGTCCTATCTCCTGATTAAAGGATCACCGGAGAGGACGTCACTGGAAGCTTCACGCCAGGTTATGTCCATGGAGATCCAGAGAAAGAGGAAAGATAAAAGGGAGAGGATGAAAGAAGATAAATAACAACAAGGTGCGGCAGTGGAAGCAGAACTGGTCGACAGAGAAACATTTGAAGGGTGTGAGAGAGAGTGAATGAGGGTTTCGGGCAACAAATTACTACTACTTAACGGGCCGGTTAAAACTACTTCACTGGCCCATTAAAATTATAGAGAGCTATGCTGAGTCAGAGAGGGTGGTAAGCAGCGTTGCCCTGTATTAGTCCGAGGGCAGCACTGAAGGTGAATCAAATCGTTTTTGGCTCATTTGCACATTTTTGGATTGTGGTGTTATTGTGTAACAAAATATAATTATTACCACATTATTTATTTTTGTAATCACCAAAAACGAACAAACTACCAATAATGGTAGAGGTACGTGCACTGTACATATATAAACACCAAAACCTATTGCTAGGAGAGCACGTAAGGAAAAAAAGGTATATACAAAGTAAATCTTTATTAAACAATATGATTTAAATACGTATAAATATATATATATATATAATATAAAAGTATCTCGGCACCAAGACACATATAGGAAGGCACATATGAACAGAGGCACAGGACTACAGGAACTAGGATGGAAATACGTATGTATATGAAGGCACAAATAAGAAACACAAGGATGACCACAGCGATAAAGTAAAAAGGAACAAATGAAATAACATACAGCAATGGTGCATCAAAAATTACTAACAAAATTACAAACAAACTTACAAACGTACCAACCCCAACGTACGTTCCGCTGCAATGAGCTTCGTTAGGGGGCGCCCCCTGACGAAGCTCATTGCAGCGAAACGTACGTTGGGGTTGGTACGTTTGGACTTGGCACCATTCATCACCAGGCTGTTTGCTGTTTTCAGCCTTGTTTCTAGGTTTGGTTAGTAATTTTTGAGCACTGATGCACCGTTGCTGTATGTTATTTTCATTTGTTCCTTTTCACTTTATTAAAGATGCTTTTTTTATTATATGTATCTTTTTTTATATGTATTTAAATCAAATTGTTTAATAAAGATTTACTTTGATTATAATAAGTGTCATTATTTTATATAACTAATTTGGCTCATTGTATTTGAACACATTAAATTGTCTTCTGTTTTACAATTTCATGAAACATTTTTTTTTATCCTATGCTCACTTCTTTTTATTCTCAGATGTTCCATTTCTTATTCTGATAGAGTAATATTATTCGACAACTTGCCTTATCACCAGCATAGACAGACAACAGGGGAACTTGTATCAGAAATAGGAAGGTTAATTATTACAGATAGATGCTATCAGGTTAATTTGTGCCTAAAGGGTTGAGATGCTCACACGTCTGTCTATTAAATTACCCATTTGTCAGCCAGTCAAGGAAATTTCCATGTTAAATAGTAACTTTTTATCATACACAGATAAAGAAAACTCTGCTTTAAAAAGTTGTATCTACTGATTGCATAATCTGAAACTCACATTGTTTTGTCCTAATTCAAATGGCGTCGTGGCTGTCGACATTAAGGTTGCGTTCTTCTATGGTGTTATTTTGTTAGGTTGTGTTCTTCTATGGTGTTATTTTGTTAGGTTGTGTTCTTCTATAGTGTTATTTTGTTAGGTTGTGTTCTTCTATGGTGTTATTTTGTTAGGTTGTGTTCTTCTATAGTGTTGTTTTGTTAAACTCTATTAAACCAGACATTATTTTGTCTTCCATTCTAAAGGTCATAATAATGAAGTGCAGTACAGTCAAAAAACATTTTTGTGTAATTAAGAGCCGAAGCTACTTCAGAACACATCTAGAGTAGAAGTAGAGGCTAGAAGTAAGGGAGCATCGCCAAAGATCAATATAACGGTGAAAAGATCTATAATATATTTGTAGAATTAGGCAAACAAATAGTTAACAGGCTATGTATTGATAAGTCATCAGATTCAAACACTCATATGGTTATCAAACTCAGACATCTGTGTATTGTGTTACGGGCAGTTGTGTTTAGGTACATTTAGGAAATATAGTTTAAAAGTTTATGGTTTTTTGGGGGAATTTAATAAATAAAGCTTTTTTTTATACGTTCACAATCTCTCCTAGAGGGGCAAGCTGCCTGGAAAAACAAAACAAGTTTAAACCGTTTGACCACAAAAACTCACATGCAGTGTGTGCGTCTATAAAATGTTTTTGAATTTTGTGTTCATGGTCCATTCCAGAGAAAACCCGTCTGTGTACAATTGTGAATGGTCCTTATTAAAGATAAGTACCTAAGACTATCCACAAGCTCATGTACCGGTTTAACGTTGGCTATGGGTATAATTATTTCAAGGTCACCTCGTTAAACAAAAGCATGGACAAATATTGAAAGCACCAGTTTAACCCCTTAAGGACAATGGGCGGTCCCTCAACCCATTGAAAACAATGCATTTTGGGCCTTTGAGGTTTTGTCATTAAGGGGTTAATGCTATGTCTCATCCTTCATGGTTATATACAGATACGGCAGATAAGGTCTTTGAACCCTGACCCTGTCTCACAAATGCAGAAAGATGCGTCTTACTAGCAGGTGAAAGAACACATCATGGCGGGAACACCAAAGAAACCCCTCTCTCTCCAGACGAAGGTCTTCAACCCACACGGAGCGAAACGAGAAGGATAATCTCACACAAAGCGCAAACGATCACAATTCGTTTTACTTTCGAGGTTAGACACAATTCCGTATATTTTTATGAATTCCACCAACTGTAAATTTACAACATTATAAAATTAAAAAAAAAAAAAAAAAAACTTTATAAACTTCAGAAACAAAAAAAGCTATTTTTCTTCCACCTTTATATCAGGAGGAATGATTCCATAGACGTAACTTAGTTGGTTGTTGAGCATTGCAAATAAATAGTGTTTTACAAAACAACCCGGCTTCTAATGCTCCTCCTCATACTTAAGACAACATGGAAGTATAAGAAGAAAACAAAAAGTGTAGAAATATATAAAAAACGTTTTTTTTTTAAAAAAAAAAAAAACACAATATTTAACTCCTATTTATTGCCTGCTTTCTACTATTATTAAAAATCACCATCATTACATAATTTTTTTAAAAAAAAAATTCAATTAAAACCTTTGTTTTTTTAATGTGCTAATAACCGTGAAAGTGGCTTGCTCCTTTAATTTTTTTCCCCGAAGTTCTATTTGTTATCGAAGGAAACAAAAAAAAATGATGCGGATCTCCAGAAATGCATTCTAAATAAGTTTTTGTGCGCAGGGATCTTAGCAATCTGTTTGTTCGGTTAAGTAAACTTTGTGTTTTCCTGATGTCTGGTCATTGTCAAAGTCATTTTCGTATATTTTATTCACCGAGAAGCGTCGGTTCGGTTGTCATATAAATGGCATCTAATCAAGACACAATTTCCTATGATTAGAATACATTTTTTTTTTGTCATTTCCAGACATATGAATTCCATTTTGCTCATCAACTAAAAGTACAAACTAATAAAATGCAACATTGTTCCATCTTAATTACAGGCACAGAATGTGACCGACGTTGGAACATAACTGAAACGTATCCTGCAAACAGCCAGCTTTTATGATAGACAGGCATGTATCGAAATTCTAAATTGCTTTTCGCAATGTTTTCTTCAAACTTTTCAATATCTTCTAGGTTAACGAAGGTTAAGAAAATATTAATTATTCCGAATTCTTCTTAACGTTCTAAAACGTAATTTTAGAACTTTCTTCCGGTTTTTACAAAACGTTGTTATGTTATGTAGTTATGCAGGGGAGGGCTGGCATCGTTCAGCCCCGATGGCAACGGCACAAGGTGGCCAAGAAATAAAGAAGGTCCTTTTCTCCACTTTTTGGAGACCCCACACCTGTAGAGGATCAGAGTATTAGTGCCAGCCGATCACCATTTTAGGCATTTAACCCTTTCGGGGCCAGAGTTTTCCACGTCACCGTATTTGATGTAGAGTACCTACACAAGGTTATCAATCGTTTAGTTCAGGACAAGCAGGGCCTTCTTATAAAATCACAGAACTACATAAAAATGATTAATGATAAAAGTAGTATGGCTTGAGATACGTTTGAGGGTGTCTCTTTTACATTTTAGATGACAGTGAGGTCATGGAGATATCACAGGGCTCCCAAAAATTTGTCCATTAGGGAGAGAAAACATTTAACCCCTTAAGGACAATGGGCGGTCCCTAAACCAATTGAAAACAATGCATTTTGAGCCTGTACATGTACGGGCTTTGTCTTTAAGGGGTTAATAGCCATCACACACACTCAGGCTTTTTTTTGTTTTCTGACATACTGACCTCGGCTTTCGCATTTCACTATTTGACTCTGAACTTTTCGGTCAGACAACTATTCTTCTATTATACATTAGGATGCTTTTTTTTTTCAAAGGTAAGCAATTATGACTTGTGAAGCACTTTACAAATGTCTAAAATAATTATTTTTGTTTTTAAATAACATAGCTGTCACGCCAATGACTTCATATTCTTATTGTTATAAATCCACTTCTTAATTTGCAATGCACTATGTTCTAGATTCAGGGTGATCTCCAGGTGGAGATGAAAAGATTTCTGGCTACAATAAAATAATGTTTTGGGGTTTTTTTTCCAAAAAGCAAAAATGCACTTTTTTTGTTTATTCTAGGACAACTCATATTTTCCAAAAGCTCTATTTTTCAAGATACTTCACACAAACAATGAATTCCAAAATATTATATTTCTGCCCAATATAAAACATTTGGAAAAGCTTATGTTGTTGTTGATTTTCAGGCACAAAATAATGTTCACATTTTTAAAATGAATATGACATAATGAAATGGAACAGTTAATCGTTGCCATCTGAGACGGTTCCCTTGACGTACCCAAACTTCAATTTTCTTTCAGTGGTTTTGTTTTCAATTCATGCGTCTATTAACCCCTTAAGGACAATAGGGGTTTTTACTCGTAGTATATTGTGGGACAATGGCTTTTTTAACGTTTTTCAGTGTTACTGTTTAGCTGTGATTTTCTTCTTTCTCATTTCGTGCTCCCACACATATTATATATTGTTTTTTTCAGGACAAACAGGGCTTTCTTTAGATACCATTCATTTTATCATATCATCTAATTTACTATAAAAAAATGATAAAAAATGGGGATTTTTTGTTAAAAAAATACTTTCTCTCACTTTTTAAACAGAAAACTTTTACTCATCTGCAAAAACTAATGAAAAAACCTGCTAAATAGATTCTACTATTTGTCCTGAGTTTAGAAATACCCAATGTTTTTATGTTTTTTTGCTTTTTTCTGCACGTTATGGGGCAATAAGTACAGGTAGCGTTTTGCCATTTCAAAACCTTTTTTTCCAAATCTGGTAATTCTGCACCCCATGTGCCATTTTGGGTATCTTTGAAGCCGGCCAACGTAATTTACCCCATCAAATCATATATTTTTAAAAACTAGACACCCCAAGGTATTTGAAATGCTGGTATTTTAACCCTTTCCATGCACTAATTTTACCACCACCCTTTGTGAAACTTTATGGTAGTACATTTTTTTTGTATTTTTTTCACACATGTTGTACTTCAGGTATAAATTTATCGCTCCTGGTGTATGTCCGTGTCACACAACACCCCAATATGTGTTCAGTAACATCTCCTGAGCGCATTGATACCCCCCATGCATGGGTTTGTAGGGTTATTTGGGAGGTAAAATGCCGCCTTTGTGAGGTGTATATTTTTTTGCCATTTAGACATCTGCCCCATGTCCCATTTTTGGGATATATTTGGGACATCTTTGAACCCGGCCAATTCAATTTACCCCATCAAACCATATATTTTTTAATACTAGACACCCTATGGGCATTTGTAATGCCAATATTTTAACTCTTTCCATGCTGGAATTTTTTTTTTAAAGATAAAGAATTTTCGGACTTGCTTATTAAAAACTTTTTTTTGTGACAGTGGGGATTTTTACATGTTACCATATTTTTCTAATTTTTTTTTAAACTAGTCACTCTTATTAGTGAGCTGTGCTCCATTGACCTTGCATGGTTGGATGCAGTACCTACATTCAACCTGCAGGAGGAGCTCGAGAGTTCTCATTGTTAATGCCATCCTGTGAATGACGGCAACGTAATTCACAGGATGGCACTTGTGGTTGCTCCTCGGAGCAATCACAAGGCGATCGGGGTAGTGGGGTAGTGTTGCTGATGTGCCTCAAAACTGAGGCATGTCAGCAACAGTTTATGCTTAGGAAGCAATTTCGATCGCTTCCTAAGCAGTTTTAGCCCGGTGCCGGCGCGGCGGCGGCCATTTTTCTACCGGGGAGGGCTGCCAAGGGCTACCCTCCCCGGATCCACGGTCAGCCTCACTTGTGAGGCTTCTGTGTATGCTGCAAAGCCGCAATGCAGCTATTTAACGGCAGCCCGTACATGTACGGGCATTGTCGTTAACTCGTTGCTCGGCAACCCCGTACATGTACGGGGATTGTCGTTAAGGGGTTAAGCAATGGATCTTTGTTCTTCATTTCTTATCAATCAAAATGCTTATGTTTTTACCATACACCATGTGATAAATTTCCTAGTCCGTGAGCGATATAGTCATATGTCACATATGGTAAGGTGTTCTAGAACACAGCTCTTAATGTATACAAACCTGAAAGGTAAAGCAAACCATAAAGTGAAAAAGACTTATAACCAACTTTCAGGTAAGCACTAAATGACTGCCTTCGCAAAACTCACGGACAAGCATTAGTGAAACACTGAAAAGGATCATATTTTTCACATATAAAAAAATCTGGTATAATATATGGCTTACAGAGGGGGCTTATGTATAAATATTTAGCCAATATTTTTCCAATAATGATCCAAATATTAAAAAAATAATATATGATATATAATAAATAATAAATTGATTGTTGAGCTGCTTAATACAAAGCATTTTGCTGTCTATACATCACGATAATAAAATATTGATTTTTAACCTCTTCTTGGTATATATTTAGAAATATCTGAAATAATTTGTATGTTCTATTATTTTAGCTCTCCCTTTCTATTAAAAATACGTCTTTTGTTGAGTGAGTTATGAAGCAAAATCATAAAGATTGATTTGTTCATGTCAAGGTATACCCGTTTTTCCTGCAACGCACAGATGACTTTTTTTTTTTTTTTTTTAATATAAAAGATCACGTTTGAACATCAGATGCTTCTTTTATGAACCCATTTGTAATAAATGACAGTACCAGGTGGTTTGCCTACTCAGAGCATTTTGTTCAATGTGTTTTCATTATGTCTTTGTTGATTTATTGCGGTATAACTTATTAATTCAAACTTTTTTCCAACTGCAATAAATATATGTATATTTGCACTTGCTGGATTAAGCGCTCACTATTATTTTTTATTGTTGTAATAGATTATATATTCGTAGACCATATATAAATGTCTCCTGCGTACAACGAAATGGATGTGTTGCTTGTAATACATTTTGAATTTTAGACAAACATAGAAAAATCTATTAAGCCAACAACGTAAAAAAAACCATAAAAAAGCAACCAAAACATAGAAACATATAGAAACTTAGTCGTTTATTCTCCAATAGGTAGTCATACTTGACTACACCATACACTCTAGATGAAGTTAGGTAATGGGGGGGAGAAAATGGCTTTATCTAAGAAAAGAACTAAAAATGTGTATAATATGTATAATGGATAAGCCACTAAGAAAGGACAAAATCATCAGAATAAAGCACGGAATAAAATTAAATCTACACTGAAGTGCTACACAGTAACTATAGGCCGCTTAATGAGTTGTACTCACAGATTGTAGGTTGACCATGTCAACTCGTTGATTTCATTATTCATCAAGGGCCGCCACCAGTGGCCCTTAAGGTCAGAAAGATGAGTTTTAAGACTTCCCTTCTCATTAGCTCGGCATTAGACGGGCCAGCTCAATCGTTTGGCAGGAGCAGCTCACTGGAAGTGGCCCTTCATTAAACCTAGTGAAATTAGAGAATGTTATATGAACTATGAAAGCTGTTTGTTTAGTAAATATGCCCCATATCTCTTAAAGCGACACCCCAGTGACTATAAGCACATATCCCCCCCATACAAATGCACTCAGGGCATTATATATATATATATATATATAATATATATTATACATATATACATATTTACATATTTATATTATATATATATATATATATATATATATATATATATATATTATTATATATATATATATATATAGCATAGTCCCTTGCAATAAATGGGTTTGACCCGGCACATCACCTGCTCAGGACTACTCATGCGTCAGGCCCTTTTCCAGCGTTTGGCTGCATTGCAAGCAGTTTTAATTCCATGTGTTTTCCACAAAAGTCAAAAATACAGATTCAAATACCTTGATATGATTTTATATTTGAGGAAGCTGCTTAAGGCACAAGACTGACCCCTTTTAACTACATAGAAAAATAAAATAAAATCACAAGGGAAACACACGACGTGACTGCAAAAACTGTGAAACCGAGCGCTAATTTTTTTGTTAGCACAATTCCCAGCCTCTAATAAACTGAAAAGAAAATAACTTTCTGTATAACACTTCAAAAAAGGACAAATCATAAGTTGCACCGCGTGCTGAATCACAGCCAATGTAAATTTTAGGCAATTATTTGCTGGCTTTATTTTTTCAATCACCCATTTTATGGAAACGAAAACCATTTAAAATAAATTAGAGGTTTTATTGGCACGTTAAAATTAGCAAATCAAGAGATTGAAACTCTAAAATCTGTAATTTAACCCACCCACTCCGTTTCCTTGACTTACTTGAAAAAAAATACACAGTATTTGCGGCTACCAACTTTGCTATGGTGATGGTTATTGTTTTGCTCACTTTTCCTCTGTTTTAAGTTAGTGATAATTACATTTTATTTTAAAAAAAATGTTCTTTAGTTTTCTAGGCAGAACAGACCTTTTCTTTTATCAGTCCTCAGGTTTCAAGTGGTTTTCTGGATCTCTTCTGAAATCTGTTTGTAGGTGGAACTCAAAAATGGTAATTGCGTAGCTCTGGAATAGATCAGCCTGTTACATTATCAAAGAAAAAAGACATTATTGTTCCTTCTGTTACATTTTATGTACTGTACAGTCCTTGTGCAGCTGAATAGCCATATTATAGGTTAGTAGAAAGTATTTGATTTCTCTATGGGTGCGTGTTCATACTTTGCTCACGGCTTGTATCAGAGAAGTTCATAGATCAAATAATCTTATGATGAACTCAGACCAAACTTAGCCCTACCCAAAGAATTTTTAATAAATGAATACATACTTAATGTTTTATTTTAAATCTTTTAAAATAGTTACTTTCACTTACCTTTCTCTTTAACACAAGTATTCATCTACCCATGTTCCTTTGAAAAGGTTCTGTCATCTCCTCATGACCTGGTAGCCTCCTGGATCTTGGAAGACTGAAGAGATAATGCTACATGCTAGGGAGGGCTGGCACGGTGGGCCACGGTGGGCCAAGTAACTAAGTGCTTCATACACCCTGGTACACATATTTTCACACACACATTCTCAATGTTACATTTACACAAACTCACGCTAACACATAATTCCTTTTATACACATATACATGCTCACGCACGCATAAACATTCATGCTAACACACAAACACTGACACATTCATGCTAACACACACGTACACATACACATTCATGCTCATACTTACAATTATTCATTTATGTTCAAATCAGTAGAAATGAAGCATAATGTATTAAAAAATAACATATTTCAGCAGAAGAACATATTGTCACAACTGCGGGTAGAGAATCTGGTAGGAGTCTCTATGCAAGGACAGGTTGTGGATCAGAACCCTGCGTGGGGCAGGCAGGTGTAGATACACCTGGATGCAGAGAGCTGTCTGCTGCAGCTTTAGGCTTCTTCATAGGCTCTAGTTCCCATCAACAGGAACACGATTGATAGACTGAGTAACTGGTAGATGGCAGGAGAGACTGGCAGATGGCAGGAGAGACTGGCAGATGGCAGGAGAGTCTGGGGAGACTGGCAGATGGTGGGAGAGTCTGGG
>VKOC01006195.1:0-15525 GCA_009364415.1 Spea multiplicata
TAGGAATTTGTTAGGATCATCTTGGATGTTGATCCTATTTTGGTCTATGTCCTCATGGTCAACTGGCCCACCAAAAGAATAGCGGTAGGTTGTGCGTGTGGTCAGCAAATGGTACAGAACCATGTTGGCTTGGGTTCCAAATAGAAGCTCTGGAATGTTGGTGTTTGTAGGATGAAGTTCTGACGTCCTGCTGAGTTCTTCTGGTTACTTGAAGTCCCAACCTGATTCTGGACAGAGATGTCTTTCTTCGAAGACCAGAAGACTCTTGGGTTCAGTAGAACAAATCTTCTGTATGAAGCTCAGCATGTAGAAACATAGAATTTGACAGAAGATAAAGACAATTCCATCCATCTAATCTGTCCATTGTTCCTGCTGGGTTCTGGTAGATAGAGTTATTTATAGTTTTAATTGTTTGTTAGCTGACTGGGTTTCTCAGAACTTTCAGTAATTAAATTTTCTGAATTTCCCACATTGAGGATGTTTCAGTTAACAAAATACAACTATTCTGAATTAAAAAGCCCTTGGAGTGCGTTAGGGTTATTGTATCTCTTTTAACCTTGTTTTCTACGATGTTCTATTGTTAAGTTCGGGATCTATTGTTTCCCATTAAATGTTTTTTTTGTTGAGTGAAACGAGAAAAGCAAAGGTGTAAAGCAAAGTAAAATAAAGTAAATAAAATCAAGATCGCCATGACTACAACGATTTATTTCTAACCATTAATTATTATATATGTTACAGATTTTATTAAAAGCCCCTCCCATACAACAACAAAAAACATTAGGAGATCTCTTTTATTTGAGTGTTTAGAATAAATGAATTTGAAATACAGCATTAGAAATTAGGAAATTCTGCCAGAAATGTTCTGTAATAATAAAATAAAAAGCAGCTACATAGCATGACGGATAAGAAGATAATTACAAAGTGCAGTGCTGGCACAATATCTGTTTCTGAATGCCTCGTTAATATAGTGAAAGGAAAACAAGCAAAAAATTAGAAAATATTCCCTAAAAAAACAATGAATTTACCAAAAAATGTTGCTGAAGTCGTTGTCGATGCCGTGTGCGATTATTAGGAGACGTGTGAATGCTCCCAACGTGTCAGGCTCGAGATGTCGGATCTCCGGAGTCTCCGCGCATGGAAAGTAGGGTTCACGGAGGGTGAAGGGACATCAGAGCCTCTGGCTGAAGGTAGCCGGCGGCGCATGTTTTAGGTTTTCTTGTAGGTGCCATCTGCAGGATTCTGTAGATGCAGCAGATCTTGGTGCAAAGGTCTACAGGCGAAGCCAGGTAACTGTGCCACGAGACATCAAGCAGAGCACAATACGTGGGCCGAACGGTGGAGCCGAACATAGTACCAAGGGAGCAAGACGGGTACATAATCAGAGCCCGGAATGGGGTCAAAAAAACCCAATGACAAATAAATTGATGACCAAGCGCAAACCGGGGTAGGAAGCCAGATGAAGACAAGAAATTCAGCAATCGGTGGACCGGTGCAAAGGGGCCAAAAACTATTTGGACAAATTTTTCAGTTTGTTTTTGGCCCATCCGTTTTAAGGAAAGGAATTCTGTTTCCTGTCCGCTCTTTTTGAAATTAACCCCTTAAGGACAATGGGCGGTCCCTAAACCCATTGAAAACAATGCATTTTGAGCCCGTACATGTCCAGACTATGTCATTAAGGGGTTAAATTTAGGAATGAAACGTGTTGCCCCACATTTACTCACACTCTAGCTCGCTCTCACACTCTGATTCTATTTTACGCTTTCCAATGCTTTCGGAACTTCCCCCTGTCTTCTCTCATATCGCCCCACTTCTTCCTCTATCTTCTGTCTTCATTCGCATCCCAGTGGACATCCCTCCAAGAAGGGGAGAGAGTGTTTTGCCTTCCGAATTGACAAAATATGCAAATTTACAATTGGTACGAATCTGAATGCACAAGTCGAGCAATCAGGATAATACAAAAAAAAAAAGTACCCGGGTGCCACTGATCATTAATGCTACCAAGGTGTGCCAGGCATTAAGTTGCTGATCGTTGTTGATTGGTTCAGGCAGCCTTTGCAAGGATGAGGGAGAGGAGAAGGAAGAGAACTTCGGGACAGAAAATGGATTAAATAATCCTGGCTCTGCTAATATCAGCTTCCGCAAAGCGCCGTTTTAAACGTAATATTATTTTAAACAATTATACTGATTGACAACCAAAAAGCCCAAGCTTTTAATTAATGGATTTAGTTATTCTAAAAGCTGTGATGGCGACAGCTCCGGCTTAAGAAATAATTAATAATGTATAACGCTATCTGATATCAACCCCTATCCATTTTTCATCTCAGCTAATTAAAATTAATTTGTATCTTAAATAATTGGAAAAAAAAGTACTGTCGCTTTAAATTAACTATATCCACACAATGGAAACACTGCGTAGGAGACCACATGCAGAGGTACAGTATACATAAGAGCAACATGGTCCACGTGGTCCGGACGCCCCGGCTAATTAGAAATCTCAATTCTGCTTATCCCTGGTTATTATCATTTGTGAAAGTGCTTTTTGTATTAATTAAATTAACCCCTTTATTGCCAGAAACAGTCAATATAAATCTTTCACCCGCAGCGCTGAGATGATTAATACAATTTAAGATCCAAATGAATATATGAATTCAGGTCAGAATTGTTGATGAAGCGGGTCACATTATTAATTTATTCTAGCGTACTTTAATTTAGCGAGAGAAAGGTCACGCATATTAAATTTTCAGTGTTTTAGTAACTTTCCAAGATTTTTGTTGGCACCGCGTATTATATCGCATCATATAGGCTCCCCAATTCATCAAGGTCTGGGTCTTAAATATTCTCATGATTCAGAGGGATATCTGATAAATACAGCTCTGAATAATTATCAAAGAATTGGCACGCTTCTTCTTCTAAGGGGAAATATGCTTGAAACATATATTTATAAGCTGAAATGTATTTTTTTGGCTTCCATGATGTCGTATAACTCGAGGGGTTAACAGGCGTCCACATATGCAAGCCTAGGAACTCTCTGACTACCGGAGCCCCCCTTGCGAGATGTGGGTAGGAGGTCTCGCTAACATTTATGGGTGGCTCCGTTGATGTCAGTGGTCGGCACCATTGAAGTCGCGGGCGGTCCCACCAACATCAGTGGGTGGCCCATTTTTGGAGGGGAAGTGGGGCATACCGGAAAGTCGCTCCCACGACGCAGAGTTTTCCCTCGGTGGCACAGAGAAGTTGAGCTTCACCCAGACTCCTAGGTATGAAAAAAGTTTTATTTCCTAGTTTTTCAGTTTAGATGAATTTCGGAGGCCGTTTTTTTTTATCTCGCTCTCTCCCTGCTGACAACAGCGCCCCTGTCTGCATACTACGACAATATAATAAATTCTCTGAAAGACGAGTTCAATGGAGTCGACAGCTTTTTCTGAGGAAAGCTTGGCCGAATCGGTTTAAATACATCTACTTGAATATTCACTGATATCATCTCAATTGGGAATAGGACTAGATATCCAGGTAAAGTGCATTGGGTTGGGAGGCAATGGCTGTTAATCAAGGAGTGGACTGAGCTTGGTCTTCAAGATGGAAGGGTGTTCCAACGTGACAAAACCAACTTGACATCACAGGACGAGGCAAGTCAACCCAGAAGCTGGCCAAACATTCCGTGAATAAAATAGACAATGGGCTGCCATCTTTACTCTTCTTAATGTCTAATGTGTGATGGAAACACGACAGCTTTTGAGATATTTATACCCAACAGCAACATTGGGGACAGTCATATGCTGTTGAGCGGTGTACATGTGGAGTAATAACTGAAGTGGAAGAGGTTAAATACCGCGTGAGGGAATTTAAACACGCATGGGATAGACATACGGCTCCTGAATCTAAGACGAGACCAATGACTGATTAAGGTTTGAGTCTTTACAGCAGGAGAAACGGCCGACTAGACGGGGGCCGAATGGGGCCGATCTGTTGTCCAAAAAATATGTTGTTGAATAAGTATTTCTTATATTAATGATTAAGGAAGGAAAGGAATTACTGCGGCAGCTGTTTGCCTGTTATTTTTCTAATGCGAGAGTTTCCCTTTTTTTTTTCTTTTTCCTTTAGCTTTTGCTATTCCCGAAGTCTGTTTTTTTTTTCTCTTTTTTCTTTTTCTGTTCAAAGCGCTCTTTCCTCTAATCTGTCAGAGCTACTCATTTGCCGTTACCGCAGACTGCTGTCAGCCTCATCACCAGCGCAGTAAGAGGACCCCTGGGGACCCGCGGCGCATTCATGTGTGCAGCGGGAAGAGCAAAGGCAGGCCTGCAGAGTCGCGTGCGCCGCTCCCTGCCAAGCTAAGCTGTCAAGGAGTTAATGCTTAAGGAGCCGTCTCTAATGTTTATTACGATGAATTCCCCAGCTATTAGCATATCCTACGGAAGGCAAAAGAAACCAATTACCGGCATGGCTGAATGGTTGACCCTTCAGTCAAAAATAGGTGTCAGGCCCCTTAAAGGTCAAGCAGGAGGGCATTATATTGCTTTATACACCACACTGACATTTAAAGGGTATAAAATGGAACAGAGTTATAGTAATATCATCACAAGATATCACATCATCATAATTGTTCTTATATTTCTGTTCTGGCCATAGTAAATCCGAACGATTCTGGTGGTCAGAACATGGTGGTGGAACTGAGAGTTGGTAACTGTGACTATCAAGACCTCCATAGGTGTCCATATTCTTTATTGCGTTGCCAGTAACGTTGGAGAAGCCAAGGTGATATCGTCAAGTCTTAGCCTTTTTTCCAGTTGAACTTCCAGCTAGACCTACCTTGACTTTCTATGAATAGATAAGTTGCTATGTTTTGTCGTTCCCACTTGACCTGAAGTTAACTTTCATTAATAGACGAGTTGCTTGATTTCAACCACCTCAACAGAGCTGCCTTGAGCTACTGGACCTGAATGCACGTCAAGCCATTGAGAATAGACCCCATACTCTCAGGAACAAGACATGAGTGAGACTCCTGGAGAAACAGACCCTAAAGGTTGGAAATGTTTTCCTGAAGACGAACACAAAGACTTCTCCAGCGCCCAAGTCTGATATATATATAGATATATATTTTCACTTAATATATTATATTATATAGTAAAGGTCAAATGTTCACCACACAAGGTTCATACCAAGGGATATGGCGTCAGCCCTGAACATTCATGTGATGGGGACACAATGTATCAACGCGGCAAATAATGACTTGTACATCGGACTGTTACAAGTGCTGTCAAAGGCTGTTTAATAAACCGTGTGCCCCGACATGAGCTGCTGGAATCCCGCGAGGGTTTGTCGAGGTATTGAACGTGCGCGAGGCAATGAGCAGAACCTTTGGGGAACGTGGTTTGGTCTGAAACACTTTTGGTCCAATTTCAGACTCACTCAAAGTGACAGCTGCTTAATGACACTCGCGGTGAAAGTTTTCTGGACACTTGACTGAAGAAAGAGGATATGTCATTCAGAGGAGTTCAATGTCGGTTGAGAGACCACGCTATTTATTGCCGCAGAGAAGAGGAAAAAATACAGATTTGCTAAAAATGGAAAAAAAAAATTGAGAATATGAGGGCATGGTAAATTTGTTGAAAAAGAGAAAACAACAAAAAACCTGACATTTGGGGGGAAAATCATAAGCATAAAAAATTTAGTTGCGACTTACGACCAATATATTTGTAAAAATATTTGTATTTGTGTGGAAAAATACTAATTATATGCCCCCCAAAGTGCAAATCGTGTGGCATGTTGTACCAATCTTTGGCATCTAAGGGCCAGACTGGGTGTAATGAAGCGACCCTGGCATTTTAACGCCAACAGCCACCTAATGACGTAAGCGAAGCCAGTGGCTCGATATGACAGGCTTCACGTTATGTTTCCATGCCCATGTTGTGTGGCCAGGAATATCCAGCCGGTGGCCGCACACTACAGCACCTCATTGCGGCATTTGCCCCGCACGCCTGATCTGACTATGGTCACTTGTTTCCAGTTCTTGGTTTTATTAGCGTTAGGAAAATCCTAAATCCCTCAGAATTACTTGATTTTTCATTCACTTAAAAAAGTTCATTCCCCGTGACAGTATTTGGTACTAAACTAAATTTATTTATGGAAATTCTCCATGGGTGCAGTGCTGCTGTTCCTTCCTAAACCTTCAGAAGTCTAATATTCATGCAGATTACATTACATTTTTTATTAGCAGCCTGGGCCGGAATATTCTGTTAGCCGCTATTTACCAAATGAATTACAAATGGGGGGGGGGAATCAAAATTACCAATAACAAATTGACAGTATACAGAATTAATAATATTATGAACATGGGGAGATGCGAGCCAAGATGTGGAACCAGGACACCCCCACCAGGGGCATTTGGATGATACTGTAGGTTAGTGACCTTTGGTTAGGCCATTTCCATGTTCCCGCCATATCGTTAACGTAATTCCTCGTAATTCCGGTCCTGGAAATGCTGAAAATAAAACCCTCGGCGCATCTGTTCCGTCTCCGAGAATCACTTCCAAGTTCTTTTCTTTTTGAGTATCCTAAAAAAAAAAATTCTTTCTCATCATTAAAACTTTTTTTTTTTTAAACGCGCTGTTTTAGTGTTCCTTTAAACTTCCGTAGACCTTCTGAAGGCCTTCGTTTCCCGGCGTAAGGTATGGCGGATCCCGCGCTGACAGACCAAGAAGATCAAAGAGCTGACGCTCGGAGCAAGGCTGTGAATTACCAGCCAACAGAATCCGCCAGAATCCAATTTGCTTTCTCTAGATCAGGATTCCTCTGTACTCTCTGTGTCAAAGTGATATTTTCCTTCGCTTTAATATGCATCGGCTGCCAGCAGACATCAACTGCAAGCAAACTTTTTTCATGGACTAATTTTAAGTTTTTTTAGGACTCTTCTCGCAACCGACGTTCCGCTAGAAACTTTCTGATGTTCCGATATCCGTTTTTTTATAGGGTTGTCCACAGTAAAAGAAAAAAAAGTCTATATTGCCCAGAGTTTAAAGAATACAGAATCATCCTTCTCAATATATAATACAATAAAATGCATGGCTGCAGAATAAAATAGGTATATAAAATACTCAATAAGTCTGTAAATGACACAGACACTCGATACAGTCAAAGAATTTATTACCGAGGATGGGAGTCGTCGTAACACTAGCAAGAACTGGGCAAGAAAAATTATATACTGAATAACCACATTCAACCTGAAAAATAAATTATATCGATTTGATGAATAGCAGACATTGGCAGCCATCGGTGTATCCAAGAAAAATATATTTTTTTAGAATTATTAACGAGGTGGGGACACTGCCGCGGCCATCGTGACCGACCCAACTATCCTAATAAAATGTATTAAACTTAAGAAACCCAGCAAAACTTGAACATGAATTTTAGAAATTCTAGTTTCTAACGGCTTAATTGTTTCACTCAACGTCCATCAAAACGCTAAGGTAGACCCCATAGCAATTGGGTCAGCAGTTGAGTTTGTCAGGCTGTTTCATTCATTGCGAGATTGACCAGTTCTGGTTACATATGTTGTGCCAGAGCCCTATCTCAAGCTCACCAGCAACTTGTAGAATAAGGCAAACCTTCAACCACCAGGCAGGACTACCAACAGAGACAGCAAGAACCATAGCCCTTTAAGACCTTTACTTCCTCAACAAGGGCAGTACCATGGTTTACCCAAATAACAAGAAAAGATCTGCACCAAGGTAAAAACAGAAACTCATGTTATTGAGGACGCAGTCTCCACCAGCCTCCAAGAGCTTTTCAATAAGGTGGTGGTGAGCTACAACCAGCATGCATCACACCATATGTAAAACAATATGCAGATCATATGCAAATTAGTTATAACAGCACTCAAAAAGCATGAACACAATCCTGCCATCAGAACCAATAATACCGGTCAGACAGGCAGGAGAAAGGATCAAACTGGGATCTAGAGAGTTCCGGCTCTCTCGTTGTTGCCACCCTGTACCCCTAATCAGATGCAGGGTGACTTAAACATAAATCCAAGGAACCAGATGTTGCGCTGTAATTACTGTCCACTGTCGCCTGTTGGGAGCATGTAATGCAATCCAGGGGTCCACCGTCTATCATGGGAAATACCGCTTCCATGACATCGCCATTATATAATCATGAGGTTCTCGATTAAAGCCAACTAGGTTGACTAAGCCTCATCAACTTGACCTTTTATTAACTGACCATTAGACTACAATGTAATCCTAGAATTTTCCCAAATTTAATTGTCGAAAAGGTCAAAAGTTTGCTTTTTTGTTTATTTTTTTAGGGGGTTTTGCAAAACATTTTGGCTTTGGGCTTATTTTTTAGGACCTATGTAGACCCCTATATATTTGAGAACACTGGAAAAAAATTATTTATTATTGATCCACATAATTCTAACCCTGCCGGGATACATTGTTACTGTTATTCCTTAACACAGATGACCTTAATTAAAAAATGGCCTCTTAATGGCGATCAACAGGAAACCTTCTTGGTTGTCATCTTCAAAGATATAAATAAAAATAGTTCATAATAGCGTCCATCGCTTGTTCGTGTTTCTGTCCCAACATTACTCCGGCAGGCGAGTGATATACCATGCGCGGAACCCCTTCTGGTTCTGGCCCTGGTGACAAACTGGCCTTTTCGCTGGTTACCTCCATAAAGACACCGAGAGGTAGACCAAAAACTCCCGTTAAAAGATGGTTGACCAAGAGGAGCTGCCCTTCTTTCACTAAAATATTGGGGGGTTTTGTGCCGTTTTGTGTTTCTTTTTTCTTTGTTCAAATTTCTATTTTAAATATTTTAGATCGTCGATCTCATTCTACTGCTGTCATCGTGCCTCAGCTTTTGTTTTTGCCCCAAGTTCCGTCTTAGATATGAAGAAAGCTAGGACACCTTGATACTCAACTTCCCAGAAACTCTTACGTTTCATCTACACTTAAGGCCACCAATGTCTTCAAAGAAATAGTGATTTTTTGGTATATAAAAACATATAAAAAAACAAATCTAACTTTTCATTGTGGCCAGTAGGATATATAAAAGTATATTTTCAATATGATAGAGAGAGAGAAAGCTTGATCTCAAAGATTAGATAACTTTGTGTTTTGACATAAAATATCATTTTTACTCCCGCGTTCCCTATTTGTCGCGATTTGAAGCCAACGCCTCTTCCATTCACGAATTGTTATTTACTGCACAGCGAGAAACCTGTGAATCCTGCCTTGCTTGAAAACCTCTAACCTTTCGGTGCTGTCTGCTTGTTCATTACTGATGCCTCCCGGCCAGAAGGCCCATCCTTCCCCGAATCCATGACCTTTTCTCCAAGCCTGTGTTTGCTGCCTCTGTCTTTTGTGAGAAGCTTCTTATTGATGTGTTCAGAAACAGAGGCATGAAACGAAGACACGAAGCAAAAGGTTAACAATGAAGATTCAATACATTAGAGGGGACCTCGGGAGAAACGTTTCATCAATGCGGTTAACTTGCTAAGTGGTGGGACTCACGCCTTCGGAGATAACAAAGAACTAATTGCCTCTGTAGTTTGCAAATAATATCGGTTACCGAAATTCGACCGGCTACTAAACGTGGAAATTGCCGTAACATTCAATAAATTTGCCCGTTTTGGAGCATCTTATGACCTCTCCGTTTGGCCGCTCAATTTTTTAAGGTCAAAGATCAGCCGTAATCACCTTAATGAACTACGGAATGTTCTAACCAACGCTATCCGTTGTATTTTATATCCCTCTTCTGAGACGAGTAACGTATGATGACCCTGATTACTATTATCAACCTAGCGTAATATGCGATATTATAAATTCGGACTGAGCAATCATCTTAAAATCATATTTTGCTGGCTGTACTAAGAAATAAATATTGAGGATGCGGATGCCCTAATGAGCTTATTAAAAAAAATTATTAATTGTATTTCCCAGTAATAAATCATTAAAGAGACTGACAAATATATAGCCTAGGATGCAGTCTTCTAAACATGCGAAAAAGTACATTGTATCGCATATTCTTTTATTTAAGTAAATAGTATTTTACAATGTGGTACAATGTATTAGAGATATATACATGAGTGGATCCTATTTACTAAAGGCTGAGTTATTGGGAGTTGTCAACGCTGATAAATTGGACCAACTCGGAAAATCATTCTCAAATTGACTACCAACTCAACAAAGAATTAAGAATAACCACACCGGCTCCCAAGAACCCGAGTGAAGCCCGAGTCAAGGCAAGTTATAATGTGAACTTATAACACGTCATATTTTTTATGCACTCTTCTTTACTTTAATAGAAAAGAGACATTTCTCAGTGCGACCCTGGGTCTTTTTAAAATTTTGCACCAAAATCACTTTTATCATAACTCAACAAAATCAACTGACCACCCCAGTGGAGTATTTTGGAACTGGCCCCAGCCACCCCTGCTACTTACCATCATATCCGGGTGCTCTGCATTTTAACTTACTACTGCCCTGAGTACGTTAGCAATAGAGAGTGTGCTGGCCCGGCCCAGTCCTCCATAATGTATTTAGGCTGGTTATCTCTGATCTACCCAACTGGTCCATGGAGCAGCGCCACACCGGGACACCTGATCTCCTTACCAGGGAGCATCCAGGCTCCAGCTACCCGGAGCCCTCCCGCTTCCCTTTCGGCAGTCCCGCTGACGTCGGCAGGCAGTTGTTCCTCACACAGGAGAACTGGCTGTGAGTGGTGGGGAAGTGGGGCTCCCGCGATCCTGAGTATCTCCTTAGTGACCCGGAGACCTGGAGAATCAGGGGCCACTTCAATTATTATTACTTAATGAGAGTGGCCTAGATCTCCCCTCCACAAAGAAAAACTTTCTCCTTGAGTCCATCTGAAAGCTGAAACAATCCGGCGCTGTCTCGATAATGTACGATGTTACTCAAACATTTTTACGCCTTTTTAATAGTGTTTCAGGCTCAGGCCTGTTCATCAGATCAATATATATTTTATTCATAAACGAGTATTCCAGCAGATTTGCGAGCCGTCCAGAATGTTTAAACCGTTTAATGATTGTGATTAATTATTGTTAACCAATAATGTAATTAAAACGCTGACTAAAAATATTCTTTTATGGGGACGATAAAAGTTCCTAAAAAAAAAAAATTAGAGAGGGGGGAAAAAAATAGAAAGAGCTCGATGATTAGTTGAAAAGTCCAAGCGTCTGGTAAATATATGAGGATATTAGGTTTATGTATTTCAGCGCGAATATAAAACGTATATCAAGAGAACCTTCGATCGTTCATTAAAGTGATACACAGGACGGTAACTTTATTAAGTAAGGTATTCCTTTATAATGCCATGGTGGTGCTTTTGGGTTAAGTCATAGTATAATGGTTCTTTTTCTTACTTTTAGCATGTATTTTTATTTTTATGCTTCCTTTTCTGTATTTTTTGTTGCACCCCAACCTCAGGGGATGAAGATTGGACTTCTTCTTCTATTGCCAAAGACTAAAACTGGAAGAATACATGAAATTGGTGGGCTTCAAAGGTTAACAAATATGGTGTCCAATAGGTAAACGCCATTTTTTAAAATTTTCTTGAGCCCGAGGTGCGTGCTCCTTTAGTGCTGCTCTGTGCCGTAGGCAGCAGAAGGCCAAAATACAATTCTGGGTTCCACAAGGAGAACCCAGACAAATCCCCCCCCCCCACATGGGAGGGCCTGACCTTCGGGGTGAGACCCCTTTTACCTTCAGGGTACTCTCGCAAGGGAGTAACCCCTTTCAGGCTTCACTGCCTCTAAAAAAGAAACAATGTCCAAAAAATCGCGTGCCAAAATGTGAAGGTGGCCTCGCCGCGAAATCAAAAACCGTGAGATCCAAAAATCAAAAATGAATTGGCACTCGTGATAAAACGTAGTGATTAATAAATTTAAAAAAATAAATAGGGGCAGGCCGTTACAGGTCCAGCAAAGTTCAAAAATAAATCATCTTAACCCCAAGACCAGATGGTACAAGGGGAAAAGGAAGTGAGGGAAGACCACCAGTGGGAACGAGTGCAGCGGCGTGCAATACTGCACCACAGTGACTCCAGCTTTTCTGCCAGGGCAACGCAGCACCTCGGTCTCCATGCTTTTCGAGCCCTAAGGCCAGAGGATGAGTGTGTCCCCCTCCAGGCCATAGAGGTACTACACTTGATCTCAGCCAAAAGGCCAAGACGCAAAACATAAACACCATGGTCAGCAAAGAGGAAACATTGAATTGCCTAGAGCTTCCAGCTTACTAACCCACATGGCGTTGACATTGTAAAGGTGATTCTGGGTATGCGCATGCAAATAAGGTCAACACTTTTTGCATGACCTTATTTGCATGCAGCTACCCAGAATCCCTTGTGGTTGTGGCAGCACCATGAGATTTCTGAGGGAAAACAAACCGTCTGGTGTCTGTAGATGAGTGTTTAATAATAATACTTCTACTACCCCCTACATTCACTATATTCACAGTCAAACCAGGCAGAAGAAATGGGATAAACAACAGATTTTTTGCTGGCGAGAGGTCCATGAAAACCATTTGAGGGGGGAACATGGAACTTGAAAGGAAAATAGAGGAAATGTGATGCTACATCCTCAGTCCTAGACCTTCTGACCAGATACAAAGTTTCTTTCTTTCCGGTAAGTTTCTGCTTGAAATCAGGAGCATATGCAGTGGGCTGGGTGGTCTTACAAAGTAGAGGAAATGTCTGTCTTATGGCCTCTTATCTTGGGTTTTGCCAACCCTGAGCCCCTGAGTTCTCTATCCAATAGATACATTTTTTTAGCACACACAAAAAAATGAATCTTTTCAGTAAAAATTAATAGATTTTTTTCTTTCTTTTTTTTTTAAGAATGCAGCAAGAAGCCACTGGTCCATCAATATTCATGACCTATCAAACAAAGAATAAATCTAACTTCTTTCGACTGGCCTTTCCAACGCATTCCATTAAAGATGCTATTATGATTCAGACAACATTTCGGAAACTATATTACTTTTGAAGAGAGCGTTTCCACATGAACTACTTCCACGCAAATAATCCGATCTTCAAATACAACATTCCCATTAAAGGAAAATTATGTTCATCAGAAAACACAAAAGAGATTTTACATGTTTAGATTTATCTGAATAAATATTAACTTTTGATTTCAAACAACTTTTTTAAAGTGGCCAAACAAGATGAGGATGTGCAACATCTCCAAGAGGATTTTAGCACCCAAATCATTAAAATTTCAATTGAGAATCCCGGTGACCTGCGCGGAGGAACCTTTCGTCACTTAGCCGCGTCCCGAGGAAACCTGTAAATGCATCGGGTCGTACATTTTTAATGTGTTCCTGATTCTCTTAGCAAGAGACGTTTAGGAATCTCATTTAAATTATATCCGGATATTCTTTGAATTCGACATCGAAATTGGTAATATCACCAAGATAAATGGCATAAACATAACTGTATAAAATTATAATAATAGTGTAAACAACAATAATAATAATAAAAATAATAATAATAAAAATAAAGAATAATGCTATACTACTAATAAAATAATAATAAAGATAAAATAATAAATAATAAAATAAAGAAAATGCTACTACTACTAATAAAATAATAATAAAGATACAATAATAATAAAAGATACGATAATAAAATAATAATAATAATAATAAAGAATAATGCTACTACTAATAATAATAAAAATAATAATAAAAGATAAATAATGATAAAGATACAATAATAATAAAGATACAATATAAAAATAATAAATAAAGAATAATGCTACTACTTTACTAATGATAAAAATATAATAAAGATAAAAATAATGATAAAGATACAATAATAATAAAGATACAATAATAAAAATAATAATAATACAATAAAGAATAATGCTACTACTACTAGTAATAAAAATAATAATAAAGATATAAAATAATAATAAAGACATAATAATAATAATATATGTAATAATAATATAATATGTAATAATAATAATGTTTGACCATATTTTTTATCTTTGTTATTGCTGGCATTTAAAGTTAATTTTGATGAAAAGGCAGCTGTCAAGTTAACTTTTAAGTGAAAAACTTGCGTAAAGCACTCCCTCGATGTCATAGCAAAACTGCCATCACCTTATCATCTGGCATGACTGCACTAAGTGTAACTCTATATCAGCCGTTTGTCCCATAAGATTTGGTATTTTTAGATGGGCTGATGGGTTCTTATCTGTTGTCAGATTCCATATATTGTCATCGTAAGAATTGTTGGGCACGCTGAGCAAGGCTTAAGGTGAAGTGCATTGTGATTGGACCCTTAATTTATACCAGTAATTTATACTAACCAGAATTTAGCTGAATAGTGCTGTGTGTGTGGGTAGGTGCTGCTGGATAGTGTTGTGGGGAAAAGATGGAAAATTGGAAATAAGAAATATAGAGGGACAAGAGATAGCGAGACAGAGAGCAAGAGAGAGAGAGAAGAAAGAAGAGAAAAAAGAAAAGAATGAATAAAAGAAAGGAAGGGAGAAAAAAGAAAAAGTGTGAAAGAAAATAGAAGGAAAAAAGAAATGTTAGAACAAAAGCTCATCACCCAAAACTACAGGATCAGAGGAACTTAACTTTAGTGGAACAGCCTCCCAGCAGAAGTGATAGAGGCTGAAATTTAAACACGCATTAGAACGGCTCCGGAATCTAAGGCAAAACCGACGACTGATTAAGGTTCGAGTCTTTACAGGAGAAACGGGCAGCTAGACGGGGGCCGGATGGGTCTTATCTGCTGTCACATTCCATGGTTCAGCATTTCAATTAGTGGGAAAAAAAGGCATAGACACCATATGTCATATATACATATATAAATAAATATATATATACATCCTCCCTTCTACATGCCTGACGACCCATGGAGTTAAATCCCTTCCTCATTTAAAAATCTACATTTCTCTTTTCACCGGTAGCCGGGGGATAAATATCTCATTTAGGAGGCTGGAAGAAATATGTTCTAATAACATTCATTTCGCCTGATTGTTCTTCAGACGCCGCATTGTACGTTTTATTTCTGTTTATTTTCTTCCCATGGCTTATATCTTCCGTTGCTTTTTTTTTTTTCTTCTTTCTTACGACTTCGGTCCGTTAGGATTCCGTGCCGCGTTTCTTAAATCCCTGCCTCCTGCAGCTCAAATCCCAGCAAAGACGCGGAATCCGCCAGCCCGCAGCCAAGGGGAGACCAAAGGTTCGGCCGTATCTTATTTATGGCTCTCGACCATTGAAAGCATTATTTTATTGCTGCTCTCCGTTACTCCTCTAATACCCGGGAGAAGTCCGTAGCTAGGATGAAAATCTAAATTCCATCGGCCTCGATCACAAGACGGCGCAACAATGTTATGAAGATAAAGGTCAAAATAACTACCGATCATCTATCATATTATTAACATTTTATAAATATATGAATATTATTACTAATTAATCATTCATTATACATATAAAAAAATATCTTATTTATATAATTTACAATTTATTCATTTCTATGTCCAGTTGA
>VKOC01006196.1:0-12543 GCA_009364415.1 Spea multiplicata
CACAGAGAGTGGCAGCATATCTATTACACTTTAAATTACATTTTTTCTTTAAAAAAAGCACCTAACTTTTAGGGTGCGGCCTATGCTCGGTTGCGGCCTATACTCGAGCCAATACAGTATTTTTTTTTTATTTTTTTTTTAAACAATTATAGTTTTAGCATATTTTAAGCAGTTGCATATTAGCCATATGTATGTGGTTTAGCTCTATTATGTTAGCTTGGTTTGCTAGACAAACACTGTCTATCCTTATGACTCTGCCTGTGGTAAACAATATAATAGCTTATCCGGACAGAGATAAGCAGGGAAGTTCACCTGCATTACCACACAACAATGGCAAGGTTTGCCAGCTAAACTAAGTAAACTGGGGCAAACCAAGATAAAACCAGGTTTTCGTCATTACTGATATGTCATAATACATGTATTAGGCCTTGTAACCAATTATGTATATGCTTTTTATGTACAGGACTGGACAAAGGAGCACTGCGCATGCATGTCCTGTGTTCTTGTGTGCTATATTAATAGGCTGCTATAGCTAAATTTGGCCCACACCTAGGATAAATGTTGCCAATTTCCCCTTGTGGAGGAGCTACAGAAAATGGAAACAAGTCAAGCCAACAAGTGGTTTTATTAATTAAAATTAGAGTTGTTTAACTTCACACAATGCAGGTCTAACCCTGTTGAGTTTCTGCTGCAAGAATAGTTTTCCCTTCCCATTCCTGGTGGCACATGTTGAAAGGTAGCTCCACATCAGATAGGGCAGGAACAAATTAAAAGCTTAACCTCCCCATTCCTCCCCCAGTGTTTTGTTCCGGCCATACTCAGGTCTGAGCAGGACTGTCTCTTTCTATTTCTTTAGGATTTTTTATTTTATGGGCCTCTTTGGGAGTCCTTGTTTATTTTACCCACTACATATTTCAAGGAAGTATGGGGACATGGTTTTGGGGCCCTTGGGGCTATTCTACTGTGGTTCCCTACTGTTACACAGGTCCTGGGATGGACCTGTTTGTAGTTTGGGCACCTACCTGCTGACAGCACTTTCTAGGCTTGGATTCAGGGGATCCCTGCTTGTCAGCCATTCCACATGGATGGATAGCGTGCTATTTGCCGCACCTGGAAGAGCCTCCACACCTTCACTAAACATTACAGACTGTTCCTATGTTCCTCTTGGGGCTCTTAATTCAGAAGGAGTGTTCTTCAGGCTGCCATTTGACCCCCCCCCCACACTCCCTCCTCTTGCTACTTCTCTCATCATGTGTGGAAAGGGAACTGGAAATTCCTTAATTTCCCTTGTGGCACATTTTTCACCCACCCAATAAATATTTTGATATTGCATTTACTTCTGAGTTGGTCTTTTCAATTATGCTGAGGGAGGAAGGGAGAGGTTAACCTTTTTATTTGTTCCTGCCCTACCTGATAGGTGGAGCTATCGCTCATGTGCAACCATGGAAATCGAGAAGGAAAAGAAATTCCCAGGTAAGAATTCAGGTTTTTTTATCTCTCCTTACCCACTGAATTATACATAATGAAGGGCCAGCTTAGCCCTTCACATTTGAGAAACTTGCTAGTGAGATAAAGTGGCTGGGTCATCCAAAATAATGTGTGAATGACAGGGCCACTGCACGTAAGCATGTTGCATTATTTATACATTATGCTAGCAGCGGTGCAGAGGGCCTGTATCCTACTCTCCGATACACTCAGACAGCCTCCCCTGCCGGCACTTCCCACGGGGGGAGTGCCGGCATGGGAAGTTGTCTAAGCGCATAGCGCAGACGTTCACCGGCAGCGGCGATGCGAGCATAAACAACCTCCGCTGCCGGCACGTCTGCACGATGTGCTTTAACAATCTCCCTTGCCAGGAATTCCCACGGTGGAAGTGTCAGCACCGGAAGTTGAGTACACGTACTGCGTAGCTGTACCCCGCCGGCCCTGCAAGACCCCGGGGAGTCTGCACTGGTAAGTCTGGGGGGGGACCTCTTGGGGGTAGAGTGGCAGCATATCTCGGGGGGGGGGGGCGCACATCTCGGGGGCAGAGTGCATATCTCAGGGGGGGATGGAGTGGCAACGTATCTCGGGGGGGCAGAGTGGAAGCATGTCTGGAAAGGGCAGAGTAGCAGCATATGTAAGTGTTTTGGGTTTTTTTTTACTAAAAAAAAATTTTCTTTAAAAAAAGCACCTAACTTTTAGGGTGTGGCCTATATCCGAGCCAATACGGTAATTTTTTTAAAAAAAAAAAAACATAATCGGGCCTATACGGTATAAACTTTTACAGCTGCACTGTGCTGGTTCATGGGGAATTCCAATATGGTAGCATATTTACTTTTGGGGCTGCCCTATGTTCGATCGTGGTCAGCATCCTTAATATATTATATTATGTTGCGCTGTGCCTGAACCCCTTCAATCCCAGGGGTTTTTGGTACCACAAGTCCTGGAGCAATTTTGCCATTTTTGCGCCATGTCGGTTCAGTGATTATTCTCCTTTCCTGCGAATAGTGTACCCATGTAAAATATATATTGTTGGTTTTTTTACGTAGAGATAGAGCTTTCTTTTAATGCCATAGTTGGATGATTAGCTGAAAATGTAGAATGAGAAATTTAGTAAAAACTAGCGAAAATTAGAAAAAAAAACAAATTATTTTTTAATAAATTTTCCATCTGAATCCTCACAAAATTAGGTAACATGATGGAAAATCCCCTCCAAGTTCATCAATTCAGGTGTCCTGATTTCAGAAATACCTAACTTATATAGATTTTCCATACTTTCCCAGCACTTATAGGGAACATACTATAAGGTGTATATTATTCGTAGAATTTTTATGCTTATGGCTTAACGGGTATGGGGGTTGTGAACGGAGGCAGGAGGGGTTATACGGAGTAGACGTACGGAGTGTTAGAGCAATGGGATGTAAGGGTTTTTTTCTTTTTTTGTATTTTATTTGTATATATATAATTTTTAAATGGTTAAAAGGTCCTCTTAGGGACCTCTTGAACATGTTATTAATGCCAGTGATGTCACAATGACATTACTTAGCTCACTTTTTTAAATTATTTATTGTATTATTGGTGATTTATATATATATATATATATAAATAATATATATATATATATATATATTATTTTTTTTTTAATCACTAACCTCCCCCCCCCTTCATTTTCTGTTTCAGCATGGGAGGAGGGTGAGAAACATGGCTTCTCACTCACCTCCCTGCGATTCCCCCCTGCACCGATCACACAGACTTGTATAGAGATCACAGCGTCTTTGCCCCCCTGGAAGCAAACCTTCTTGATGACCTTCATGGTGACGCAACCCGGAAAGGACAGCCGGATCGGGCGGATGGCGTTTAAAAGTGTACGTTTTCCGGCTTTCGTGACGGAAGCTGTTACATCAGATCTGACAGCAGAAAGCCAGCGATGCTGGCTTCTGCTGTCAGGGGAAAGTCCAGGCTGTTTGACAGCCTGATCTCCCGTACAGGGGCAGAAATGTGCCCTTGCCGCTGTAAGAAGGGCAGGACGTACCGCTACGTCCATAGGGGATTCTTGGGATGCGTTTTTGGGGCGTACTGGTACGTCCATTGGGGAATGAAGGGGTTAAAGGCACCCAGCACCTCTTATTGCAGTAGCATAATTAGGCGGATTGGGAAGATCTCCCTTGTACCCAGCCCATTGTGCAGCGGGCATCGTGCAGCTATATGCCCCCTCCAGACCTGCCGCCCAAGACCTGGATACGTTAATGGACAGTGTGCCACTCACTCCAGAATGCCTTCTGTTGAAACTAGCAGCTATGTTTATAGCCTTAATGTTTTAATATGGGGGGGTGGTAAGACTACATAAATTTTAACCTATACACTTTGTAACCGAATGGTTAGCACACTGTATAGGTCCAAAGTACCCCCTACAAAGGGACACCTTGTTGTTATTCAGTGACAGGTGCACTTTGAAACTACAACACAGTCCAATGGAGTTTGCTTTACTAATACCTGTAACTATTTTATTTTTTTGAATGGAGATAATAGTTCTGCTCCTCTATTTGACAAATCATGAAATTCCATGCCGTCATGATAGTTTTAATCAAAGTACCGGATAGTTCCCGGTGCTCAAGAACCATCATTTAATCTCCCAAGTCAACTTCCTTTACGAATGGGTACTTCAGGCTAACACTAAACCTAAGGCTCCGTTTACAGGGAGTGCGTACTGCTAATCCATCAGAAGCCTCAGAAAAGTATTAAGAAAAAAAACAAAAAAAGATTGCTGCCTTATGGCAATGATCAATGCATGAAACAGGCAGTCTATGATGGCTGCCTGCTACCATGCTATCAAAAGTTTTAAAAAGTGTGCCAACAGGCACACTTGAAAAAGTGATCTCTGCTGTCATGCAAGGGATCAGACATTGTGTTACAGCTACCCCCCATGCATAAATCAATCCAAAATGTAAACTTTATATACCCTACATATTTTTTTGGCATTTCTTTATTTTCTGTGTAGTTCACAAGGGGGTTAGTGGCTGCGCTCTCACAGATGTGAATATATGAAACAAAGAGAAACACAATATGTCTCAAAGCTTATTTTTTGTAAAATGAAGGCCGCAAGGGGCTACTCACATTTGGTGGGGGCTTCTTTAGTTAGCCCCAAAGTATGCCCTTGGGCGATATAATCCTCGCCTTTAAGATTTCTTTGGCAGCACTATGTAATTTGGGTTTCTTCAGTTAGCCCCAAGATGTGCGTTTAGGTGGTATAATCCTTGCCTTGGAATTTCTTTAGCCTCAGCCTTTGGAGCAGTCTGGAGTGTCCACAGTTCCTTTTTGGTGAGCAATGATAGAATTGCTCACTCCTCAGCGCATAGGTGGTAAAATCCCCACCAAGGATATAGTGGTGGCTGACAAGGTATTCTGTCTTATAAATTAAAAAAGGTCCAGGAGCAAGATAAAATAGTTTTTAAAAAAACGTATTTTAAACTTTTGGTACTAAAAACCAATAAAAACCAACAAAGAGTTAATATGAAATAATACACAAACGCCAAGCACAGGCTTCCTCAGAGCCTTTTTAAAAATTTGCTTTTAGTGCTTTTATCCTACCCCTTTTAAGTTTACTTTTATTTTCTGTGTGCCTACCTTCCCCTATGCTCTGTGCTGTTGCCCACGTGTTGTGGCGGGACGCCCTGTACCCCGACTGGGTACTCCCGCCAAAAGTTGCTTCATCCTGCCAGGAAGCCAGCTATTAACCCCTTCAGCACCAGACAGAACCAACGTTGTAGAGAGAAGGGGAATGCCGCTTGCGCTGGAGCTGCGTTGGCGCCGTGGCTAGCCGAAGCTTAGCAACACAGTGTGACTATTGTCCTAAAAATGACAACAAAGTATCATAGCAGCCCACCCCAAGCATCAGGCAGTGCTCATGTTAAGGTGAAAACAGGACTCGGTTCATTTGGAAACACACCAGTATTTAAGTACAGTATTTATGCACATGCAATAGACACAGCAAGCCACACACAGTTCCCCATCAGGTTCTCCTTTGCATGCGGCTCAGTATTTGCACTAAGCACAGTAGGGGGCGCTATTGTAGTCCGTGGGATGGTAAACACGGGCGGTTCCCTGACTTCTAGCTGAAACCTAACGGATATCAGATCCACATCCAAATACTGGCCATGGAGCTCTCCCGATGGTCCGGACCCGATGGAGAGTAGAACCACACATATACCTCCTCCCAAAATGCAAGTGCCCCAAATCTGTTTCCGAGCTCCGCAGTCTTTAGAGTCTCTTGCACTTTGGGGAAATGTGGCACTCTGTAGCAGGGGGAAGTAGTCCTAATGGACCTGCCTGTACAGAGCACCTTTGAAGGCCAGGGCCCATAGTCTGTAGGAAGGAGGCTGGCACTCAGGCCCCTCCCGGAGCCCATGGCACTTAGGCTTCAGTGACACGCGTCGTCATGTAGGGTGCCAATTTTATTTCTGCCATTCAGGGACACACTATGAAGTGCATGAGATTACACACACAGGTATATATAATATATGTATATATGCGTTAGACATGTTTAACTACATAATTTGTACTTATCTCTTTGAAGTAAAGACTGATTGAAATATGATTTAAAAATAACAGCTGAACTGGCAGTTTGTTTTCATTCTTTAATATTAGCCCCGCTGCCAATATATATTAATATTAGACCCTGTTGCCAATATATTTTATATTGAGAAAATTGGACCCCAGGGAAGCATTTCCTAGGGCCACGCTCCCTAGCATGCAATCCCTTCCTCTGCTCCCACACTAAAAACAATATTTCACCAGTGTCCATTTGTCTCTCATTCACTAAGCCATACCTCTTGCATATAGATCAACTGAATAAGACATACAAACCTTATATTTGCAGGTATAGATAAATAATGTATGGAAGCATACATGTAAACTCAGTACTGAAGGTGTAGATCAAATAAACACAAGGAACCAGCGTTGCCGGTATTGATCAATGAGTACATGAGTAATGAGCCATACAAACACTATTTGCAGGTATACATAAATATTGTATGGAAACATATAGCGATACAGATCAACAGAATAACACACAATATATATACTAAATATAGTTGAATGGATTAAAGAGTGGCTGAGTGACAGACAACAGAGGGTTGTAGTCAATGGCGTATATTCAGAGCAAGGTCTTGTTACCAGTGGGATACCTCAGGGATCTGTACTTGGACCCATTCTCTAATTTTCATTAGTGATATTGCAGATGGTCTTGATGGAAAGGTATGTTTATTTGCTGACGACACAAAAATTTACAACAGGGTTGATGTTCCTGGAGGAAGAAGCCAAATGGCAAACGATCTAGGTAAACTGGAAAAATGGTCAGAGCTGTGGCAATTGGTATTTAATGTAGATAAATGCAAAGTAATGCACTTGGGGCATAAAAACCTAAGAGCAGAGTATCGAATATTTGATACTGTCCTAACCTCAACATGTGAGGAAAGGGATTTAGGGGTAATTATTTCTGAGGATTTAAAGGTAGGCAGACAATGCAGTAGAGCAGCAGGTAATGCTAGCAGAATGCTTGGTTGTATAGCAAGAGATATTAGCAGTAGAAAGATCGAAGTGCTCATGCCGTTGTACAGATAGCTGGTGAGACCTCACTTGGAGTATTGTGTACAGTACTGGAGACCGTATCTCCAGAAGGATATAGAAATGTTGGAGAAAGTGCAGAGAAGGGCTACTAAAATGGTTTATGGATTACAAAATAAACCTTACCAGGACAGGTTAAAGGATCTTAACCTATATAGCCTGGAAAAAAGACGTGACAGGGGGGATATGATAGAAATATTTAAATTCTTAAAGGGAATCAACAAGGTAAAGGAAGATAGTTTATTTAAAAGGAGAAATACTACCACAACAAGAGGACATAACCATAAACTAGAGGGGCAAAGGTTTAATGGTAACATCAGAAAATATTACTTCACGGAAAGGGTAGTGGACGCATGGAATAGCCTTCCAGCAGAAGTGGTAGATGTTAATACAGTAAAGGCATTTAAGCAAGCATGGGATAGGCATAAGGGCAGGTACTAAAGGAAACTACTCAGAGGTTGGGCAGACTGGATGGGCCTACTGGTTGTTATCTGTTACTTTATATGTTTCTATATACTCTGAGGAAGTCTGTGCTAGGCGAAACGCGTTTGTTATTTTATATTAACTTTTTATTGGTTTTTGTTACCAAAAGTTTAAAATAAGTTTTTTAAAAACTATTTATCTTGCTCCTGGACCTTTTTTAATTTACAAAACAGAATACCTTGTCAGCCACCACTATATCCTTGGTGGGAATTTTACCACCTATGCGCTGAGGAGTGAGCAATTCTATCACTGCTCACCAAAAAGGAATTGAGGACACTCCAGACTGCTCCAAAAGGCTGCTGCTGAAGAAATTCCAAGGCAAGGATTATCCCGCCTAAATGCACATCCTGGGGCTAACTGAACAAAACCCATATTACGTATTGCTGCCAAAGAAATCTTTAAGGCGAGGATTATATTGCCCAAGTGCATACTTTGGGGCTAACTAAAGAAGCCCCCACCGAATGTGAGTAGCCCCTTGCGACCTTCATTTTATAGAAAATAAGCTTTAAGAGACATTGTGTTTCCCTTTCTTTCATATATTCACATCCGTGAGAGCGCAGCCACTAACCCCCTTGTGAACTAGAATAACACACAAACCCAGCTTTGCAGCTATAGATCAATTGGAATTCACATAAAAACTCAGCATTAAAGGTATAGATAAAACCCCCTAAATTACAGCATAGATCACAGGTTGCACAACCCAAAGCCAGCCCTGGCGTCCGCATTGCCCACATAGACCAGCATCCAAATTACACGCACAGGACTTGTTATCTTTGTCCCCAAACAGCCCAGCATGAGTCAACTTTGTCCCCACAGTCTGGCCTGTGCCATCTTTAACCCACAAACACCCTGCTTGTGGCATCTTTTCCTTTCTCCAAATCAATTATACATCTATGATACACACAAACACTTTTACAGTCGCTCACTAATTCACACTTTCATTCACACAATTCATCCACACGTTAATTCATTCTCTCACTCATTCTTACTCTTTATTTCAATATTCTACCCCCTCTTCTCACTATCTACCCTCTCCCCCCTTTTAAAGTTCACTTACCTTCCAGGAGTCCTGCTGTGGGAGCGCGAGGCCTCTGTCTCCCTGCTCTGCCGTGGTGCATGCTGCTTCACTGCGCTCAGCATGAATTGCCGGCACTGCGACCGAGCTAGAGGCCTCGGGGAAGAGACTGAGTTGCGCTGAGAGGTTGCTGAAAACTTAATGAGTGAATGCTCGGCGCCCCTCTCTCTCCTCCACGTTGAGGGGGGGGGGGAAAGCCTGCGCTTAAAGCCCCTGATTCCAGGATATGTGGGTCACCCTAGCGTCATGTAGTGTGCCCTACAGATTTCAAAAACTATACCATAACATATACTTATAGGGCGTTTCTGTAATTCGAAGGGACAGCTGTTATTGTTGACGTTAAAAAAATAAAATAAACACTAAAAATAATACATAACTTTGGCTAAGATTGGTGGCCAAATGGCTGCATGACAAGAGCCTACTTTCTACTTTTCAAAAATACGTACCTTCTTCGGTTATTTATTTGTTCGTGAGTACTAATACAATCCCATATACTGTCCCAAATAATGCAACAGCATTGCTTTGAAACAGTAATGTATGCTTTCTAATATTTGCCCTGTAACTGCCACAAATATATTAACCCCTTACGGACCAGACTGGTTTTTTTTTTTTGTACCTTCATGACAAAGGCTGTTTTAACACTTTTGTGGCGATCGTGTTTAGCGGTAGTTTTCTCCTCTCCTGTTTAGTGTACCCACACAAGTTATATTGGGGGGGGGTTTTCAGGCCAAGAAGGGCTTTCTTCAGATACCATTTGATTATATCATCTGTTTTTTTTCACTTTTTATTTGAGAAATCTTTTACTCCTCTACAAAAATGATTGAAAATACCCACTAAATAGATTCTAGTATTTGTCCTGAGTTTAGAAGTTTTTTCTATTTTAAATCTGGTCATTCTGCCTCATGTGCTATTTGGGACATCTTTAAAACTGGCCAATGCTATTTACCCCCGCCCCCATCATACCATATATTTTTGAAAACTAGACATCCCAGGGTGTTTCAAAAACTGGTATTGTAACCCATTACATGCACTAATTCTACTACCACCCTTTCTCAAACTTTGGTAATTTTTTGTGTTTTATCATACAAATTGTACTTCTGGTGTGAATTTATAGCTTCTAGCAAATGCCACTGTCACAATATGTATTCAGCAACATCTACTGAGTACAGTAGATGCATGGGTTTGTTGGGTTGTTTGGGAGGTAAAATGCCACATTTGGGAAGTGCGCATTTTTCAACTTGTAACTTTACATATGGTCCTACTGCCCCATGTCTTAAGTGAGCCATCTTTGAAGCCGGCTAATTCAATTTACCCCATCAAATCATATTTTTTTGAAAACCAGACACCCCAGGGTATTTCAAATGGTGGTATTTTACCACCAGCCAGAATTTGTGGTGGTATTTTTGTGTTTTCCCTACACACATTATACTTCTTGTCTGAATTTACCACTCCTGGTATATGTCACTCTCAAACACCCCAATATGTGTTCAGCAACTTCTCTTTAGTACAGCGATACCACCCGTGGTAAAAGGCCTCATTTGTGAAGTGCTTTTTTTTTCTCATTTTGGTCAGTCTGTGCTTATGCCCTATTTGGGACATCTTTGAACCCGACCACTCCAATTTACCCCATCAAACCATTCATTTTTTTTACTTTGTTTTTTTTACATGTTTTTGGAGTTGGATGTTAAACCTTATGGTGACATCACTGTATAATTATTTTTTACATGTTACCACATTTTTTTTTAGCTATCTTTGCCATTTTTAAATTTTCTAATTGCATTGTTTTTGTTTGTTTTTATTTTAAAGGACGCTATCTTGTGAGTGGCAAAATCTCTCTCAGTGGCGATTGTGAAAGGAGCGATCACAGTGCGTCTCAGTGTGTGTGTATATTCGGAGACTCTAAATGCCTCACTATCGAGGCATTTCAGCGACACCATTTTGAAACGGGCATCCACCTCCCTACAGTGTAAGGCCCCAGGGAGGAGCAGCACTTGGCCCCTGATGCCTATCTCGGTGTTGCTGAATGCCTCGGCATCGGTTTGGTTAGGTTAAACCTAACCTGCTAATTTAAGTATTGTTTTAAGGCTGGGGATGTAAATAAAACAATTCTGCACTTTGGAAAGTGACTCAAGCAGTAAGATATTCTGCTAAAGGGAACTGGTAAAGACGCCTATATCCCTTGTATTGTAATAAGGTCCTGAACTAAAGATTTTGAAAGTTGTTTTTATAACAATTTTACCAATAAAAATAACGTTGCACAAATGGTACCAGTAATGGCCATTATTGCATAAACAGTATATATTTTCATAAGTATGTTATTTATTTTACCTTTAGACCAGACACTCTGTTATACTGTTATTTTTTGTAGACGTGGTTTCTTCCAGTGGAAGCAAATGGATTTGACATCATGGGTCATCATTCCCCTTCTTCTGGGCAGTGCTGGAGTCTATGGTCTGTATAGAGTGCTACAGAGGCTGCGCAGTAGTGCTTACATTCAGGATGCGGTTGTGGTGATTACTGGGGCCACATCTGGCCTCGGCAAAGGTAGGCTTCATGGAACAATAATGTTTTACATGTTTTTCTTTTATGAACATTTACTCATGTAATAAGATGGGGACATACTAAGGAATGAAAAGAAGAAATTGTCCATAAACGATGGAAGAAATGTTTTAGGGATTTGTCTAAATCTCACACGATCAGCCATAACATTATGACCACCTGTCCAATATTGTGTAGATCCCTCTTTTGCTGACAAAACAGCACTGACCCTTTGAGGCATGGACTCCACTAGTCCTCTGAAGGTGTTTGCCCCCCACGTGCATCATTAAGCCTTTGCTGCCCATGACCCTGTCGCCAATTCACCGCTTCGTAATGATAACTGATATCACCCTAATGGCCCTGATCAAAATTTTACATACCCTTTAATAGGGCTGCAACAACTAATCGATAAAATCGATAATAATCGATAATGAAATTCGTTGCCAACGAATTTCATTATCGATTAGTTGAATCGATTATTATTGATTATAAAATGATGGTTTTTTCAGAGCAAACGCTCTGAAAAATCCCCCTCATTATATAATCTGTTTCACTGACTCACCGTCTCGCAGCAGCAGCAGCAGCTCCTACTTACTCCCCTCCCTGTAATCACCGTGACAACTGGCCCCGCCCCTTCCTTCTCCAGGCCAGAACCACATGGCTGTGACACTCATCTAACTGTAAGTATAACATTAATATTTGGGCTACTGAAAGTTAGGGGAGGTGGGGGTTAATTTAGGGGCAGTTATGGTTAATAGGGAGTTTAGGGTTAATTTAGGGCCAGCTATGGTTAATGGGGTGTTTGGGGTTAATTTAGGAGCAGCTGTGGTTAATGGGGTGTTTGGGGTTAATTTGAGCCAGTTGTGGTTAATGGGGAGTTTAGGGTTAATTTAGGGTAGTTGTTTTGATGGGGTATTTAGAGTTAATTTAAGGGTAGTTATGGTTAATGGGGTGTTTAGGGTTCATTTAATGATGAGAACTGAGGGTTAATTTAATTAATTTAATAAAGTTAACTTAAGGTGCAGTTAGAGATAAAGGGGGGGCAAACTAAGGGGAATCTAAATCCTGGGGGCAGTGAAGTGACATATCTGGGGGTATAAGGCATATGTGGGGAGGGCAGTGTGGCATGTCTGGGGAGGACGGAGTGGTGTATCAGGGTGTATAAGGCATATCTGGGGCCACAGTGGCATATCTGGGGGTAGAGTGGAGTGGCATATTTGGTGGTAGAGTGGAGTGGCATATATGGGGAGGGCAGTATGGCATGTCTGGGAAGGATGGGGTGGTGTATTATGGGGTATAAGGTGTATCAGGCACAGTGGCATGTGGGGGGGTAGAGTGGAGTG
>VKOC01006198.1:0-10646 GCA_009364415.1 Spea multiplicata
TGTTGAAGATGTTAAAAATGTTTTAATATGTTACATGTTAGTGTCACAGGAACTCACCAGTTTCATGTAGTATAACCTCCTTTGCCTTGCTTCCAAGTTCCATCTTATAACTAAAACTTGAGATATTAATTTAGCAGCAATAATGAATGTGCACATAGACACGTGGTGACACAGACATATTGAATATAAAACAGGAGTTGGCTTTTAGGAACAAAATCAGCCTGCCCCAGTAGGGCTTTATCTGTGTGTGTGTTTGTGTGTGTTTGTGTGTGTATGTGTGTGTAAGTAAACTACAGTGGGGTTCTGCCAAACCACAATGATTTCACACCCAAGTTCTGGCTGTAGTATATATTTACTTTTCTGCTGGGGGGTTTTGTCCTTGTGTTAAAACCCACAGGGACTTGCTTATAAAACTACATTTATTGCCCAAGTTATAGCTTAACCCTCCTTCTCAGTTTACCATCTTAAATTTAAACAACGAGGAGACAACAAATGTTACCCACCATTTGCTTGCCGACAGTAAACCCACGCGACTTTTCTTTGTACTTTGATGCAGTATTTTCATCAGTAAGTTCTAATGATGATTCATGGCAATCACAGTAAAAATAAATAAAATAAACATTAAAACCCAAATAAATAAAATTGACAGATAATTAAAGTGTAACATTTTACAATGCAAAAAGTACTTGTAACAGAGTAGTAAAAGGACTTATCAAGGGGAAAATGTTAACATCGCAGTATACGCTGTCATCTGATAATGTGAGACCTTCCTGCTTTAGTTATTTTTAAAGAATCTCCTCAAAAATGAAAGGCTAGCAACCACAAAACTCACAAGCCCAGTACTAAACTGAGTAAGAAGTCCAATGTGTCTGCTACCTCTCCAAAAGCACCATCTTAAAATCTCCTGTGAGAATTAAGGCCAATCTCCAATGCTATAAGCCTTTTTGTCCAATCAGTTTTCCAATTTCCAGATCTGTGTCAAAAATTGGGAAGATGAAAATAAGTGTAGTGACTGCTGCCATGAACCTCTCTGATCCAGATGCAGCGTGGCTACTCAATCCATTCCTAACATAGAAAAAGAATATCCTTTTTTTCTATTTGAGCTCCACATGCTGGAAACACGAGAGTTTGACAAGGTTGGTACTTTAGGAAGATTTTGAAGTAAGCTGTGCAACTATTCCCCCTATGGGGCTTTAACAACTTTGAACCATGGGTTCAAAACATGCTGGTCCATGGGCCTTCCTTCAGTAAATTTTTTTTATCCCTGTGCTAATATACCCATATAGAAATACTTTTACAGCGTTCCTCTTAAAAAGAAAATGTTGATGATACTTCATGTAAAATCATGCCACACTTAGTCTAGGCATATACCTAAATCCTTTACCGATTCTGTCATTTACTGTAATTTTGGGGTACTTTAGTAAGATTTTAAACTATGCTATTTTAAAAGTTACAAAATAATTATTCCTCATTGGCAGGTGTGGAAACGAACTTAATTTTTTATTGTTATTTTTGAGCCAGGCAGTTGACTCGTGTCCAATAAAAACAACAGGTTTTGGTATCCTGCCACCGCCTAAAGCTGCTGTAATAAAGTTTATAGAATTGACAGATGAAGCAGAACTCAGTACGTCTAAATTCCTGTTAACAAAGCCAACATTTCCAATAAGAAATAAAAGTCTGGTCAAAAATGTCACACAGCCCATACATATCAAAATAGCCTGGACTTATAATGGCAGGCATATGGTTTGGCCCTCACAGTGCTGACATCTGGTTAAGTGGTTCCGCTCTTCAGTTTTCAATAGCTTGCATGTGCACTTGTGAATAGAAAAACAGATTTTTGTATGTTTTTAATATTTTAATATGTTTGGTAAACCTTTTAGTTTAACCAGATTAATGTCAACTATAAGTGAAATAGGAACCCTAGGATTGTATACATATACGTGTGTGCAAGTATATCTTTCTATCTATCTTTCTATTTATCTTTCGATCTATCTATGTATCTCTATGTAATATGACCTCCCTCTTTACTATTTGTGTGTTTGGGAGTAAGCTTGTATGTGCCTTGTACAATCTTGGTAAAACCATATTCCTTCTTGGCATGCTCACTTGGCCAATAACTCAGGACTTTGGATGACTTTATGTTGTTTGTAGTTTTGATTTGTGGCCCCTCATTTTCCCTCCTACAGTGGGAGCTTGGTGAGCATCTCAAGTTTTATCTTTCTTGTGCTGTTACAGAGGAAAAATCTCCATTATCATATCGGTCTGATCCTTCCACAAGGGCAGTCCAGAACCGAAATGCGAGGCAAACTTCCTCTGCACAAGAGACCCAACAATACCCATTGGCCGTCTGGGGTTTCTTGGTTGCCTTGTTCATGGAAGGCTTGCCTCACATTTTTGCTCTGGATTGCCCTTTGAGCGGGATCGCACCGGTATGGAGATTTTTTTCCTCCGTAATGGCACGAGAGAGCTAAAACTTGAGATGCTCCCAAGTAGGGAGGCACCGTAGAAAAGGCTATGAGCCGGCTGTCTGTTCTTGGTTGATCATCTCATATTTGTACTGTCCCCTTTTTTTATAATAAGCACAATTTCTAAACAACGACATATACAGTTCTTTAGTATTTCATTTCGGCATGTCTGTTTTGGGGAATCCAAATGTCCAACGCCCATTACGTGATTCCTCCATGCAAATGTCCTTGGATGCTATAATAAAATGGACAAACAACAGAACCAAAAATAGAAATAGTTCTGAATTGTTTTTTTTTATGTATGTCAATTTTGCCAAGTATGTCATGGTTTTTTTTTTTACGATAGTACATTTTACTCATTCCGCTCTACAAGCCCCTAGTCAAAACTGTTCCAAGAGAGATCTGCTTTTTGTTTTATAGATCATCTTGATTTGTTACGGTTTCGGACTCTTTATTGTAGCCCTTCAAAACTATTACTTTCTTATAACTTTTTTATGAGTATTTTACTACTATAATTTAACAGAGGGCCGTCATTGATGATTGACAATGTTTTAGCGCATGTTAGTTATAAAACCTACAGTAAAAACAAAACAAAACAGATTTATTAATTGGTCTATCTAGTTGGCTCCTTGCATTTATAGTATGGCATCAGTATGAGAACCCAGTCCTGTGACTGGCCATGTCTTCTAGTGTTTGTGGTTGCAAAAAGTTGTGTGGGGTAGAACTGGAAATTAAGTGGCGGACAAGTATGGGGAAATGAGACATTAGAAAACTATAAGTTGTATTAGAAATATAATTTTTGGTTCTAAAAACACATTGAATGCTTTTTTAGTCCATTTTTTATAAACAGTTTGAAGTGTTTTAGCTGTTCCAGAATGCAGGACGAATCCGCACATTTTATGTTTTTATTTAGCTGAGAATTTAGCCTTCTGATTTGAGAGATAATTTCAAATGTTCCTAGCAGCTAATTCCGGTTTAAACACGCGATGTGAGATTTATTTTTCCATGAACAACTTGCTTTTCATCTACCAGAAAACAAGATAATTAGCAACACACACAGTGCCTCTGTGTTTTCCTTTTGTTTTCTTACATTGGACAGTAAGGTCCAAAGTTGCATAACATATAGATTGGTGACAGAACTTCTCTTTGCTCTTCTGCTAGGTATCACAAGGCTCTACGGTTCAGTATGAAGCCGGAAACTTCTCCTTGTCATCGCAAACGCAAGATAAAGAGCTCCCATCTGGAAATGATGATTTGTTAGCATGGGCCCATAAGAATTATGGGGCAGTAACATCTTTCACGGAAGTCAAATTGTCCAGAAACATTTACATCAAAGTGGGTGAAGGTAGGACAGGACGCTATTTACAGATCAGCTCGAGGGAAATAAAAGTGATCCATGACTTCATGTCATTGATAAGCTGCTGGAGATGGATCAGTAATTTGAGATGTATTTTCCAAAACAGCATTTCTTTGCCAAAAATGAAGACAGACCTTTATGTATAGGAAACAAAATTCCATATGTATACAATGGATATCGTTTTTCATGTCATATATTTCAATTCTCCATGCATGGGGCAAAAATAATGAATAATAAGATATGTATTTTTATGCTTTGCTTATACTCAAACGTATGCATCCATAACCAAAGGATGCGATAGAAAGTAGAATTAATTGCCTTTGTTATACCAGTCCCAATTCCAGTTTCTGAAATGTTCGTTTGGCTGTATATGTTAACTTGCTTTTCTAAGGATGTGCATGATTGATTATCTCTCCGCATTGAGTGATTCCACCCCTTTGCTATCGATAGATTCAATACATTTATTAAGTCATGCTAAAAGCCATGTTGGTAAGGTCAGAAGACCAATTTCTACCTTTTCGAGATTTGATTTTGAGATATGCAACCATTTCTGATGTTTTTCCAGATCCTCTTTTTCCTCCGATGTGTAGAATAGAGAAGAATTTTCTCTCCTTGAATTATCTTGCAAGTTATCTTCAGCCTCAACATGCCGAGGGCTGCATGTTATCGATGTCTACTGAAGAAAGATCAGTTCATATCATTGAGCTGGATGCTCCAAGCTCCAAACCATACAGGTAAAATCACACAAGGCTAGTTTGCTACCTCAAGTGCATATTATCAGAATCATTTACATTTTCTATCTTGAAAAGTACAAAAGAATAGTTCAAAATTACCATAATTACATCATAATCCTTATTTTGAAATTGATATAAACAAATGTCTACTTCCCCTAGATAATAGCCAATATAGCCAAGCAAATGATAAAGTAGAATACAGATTTTTTTTGTCTCCTGCTTCAGAGAAGCCGAGACTTCCTTGTGTACAAATTATATATTAAACCCATTAGATTCCAGATACCTTTTGGGTACCAATTGAAAATAGGGTTAGCCAGTATTTGCAAACTAACTAGCATTTGACACATCAGACGGCAGTCATGAATATGCAAATGTCGTAAATTCACCTTAATAACCCATCAGATGCCAAGAAAAAAGCAATTACTAACACTTGAATTTCTGGCAAATTAAATTCCATGTTAATGCATAACTAAATGTGGATAGACTTAGTGGTGGAAACCACTATGGTATTTAAGACATTTCTAGCTGCGCTGAAAATCTATCCCCAGTTAATGATGTACCATGTTACTTGGTTGCATCCTAGAGACACACGCTGAATGGCCATATACAGGTTTTTCACATCATTGTCAATTTGGCAATTTCTGTAAATGGACCATTTTAAAATCCACAAGACCAACACACTCTGCACCCCCCAAAAACTGTTAATATAAAATCTATTTTTAATGGTCTATATAAGTTCTATATTTAAAATATGCTTTGGCTAGAATTTGGTTTATCCGTGTGCAGATATATCTACATATAACTACAGATGTGCATTTAACCTTATAACCGCCATCTTTAAAATGGTCTACTGTTGTGGATCAGTAAACATCTTCTACAGTTGCTGGCACAAAGATATTTTAAGTACCCAATATGTTTCCAATTTATAGTACTTATAATGGTGCCAAAATCTAATTGCTTTTGGAAGGATCAAATTGAAGCTTAATCTACCAAGCAAGAGTACCAAACAGCTGCTAGTCTTGGTTGCCAACACCCATTATACCTCAGCCTCTCAGATTTCAAAATTATTTTTTCACTCCAGTCTTATGAGCATGATATACGTGTCACCACTTTCACTTACTATACATTGATGCATTTGCAGCCAGAATTCAGTGATCTAATAGGATGTTATTTCTTCATTTTAAGTAGAATTTTTTTTACATTTTAATGTCACAAAGTCACATCACTATTCGTATTGCAATGTACCGCTTGGACCAAATACATCTCTATAATAGATCAACTAATCTTGCTGTGCTTTTAAATATTACTGTCCTGTTTTGGGTCAGGGCAATGCATCCATGTATTATTTATGTGGTAGAAAAAGAGAAAACCAGAAAGGGAAGAGCAAAGGGAAGAACCCTTAAGCATGGTGTGATTGCTCTCACTTTCTGGGGAAATGATTGCTATCGCCTGTTGTTGCGCCTTAGAAATACAAAAGTATCTGAAGTAACTGGCCAAAGAGAATCCATATTTTTAGAAAAAAATTAAATTTCTTCCTTAACATAAAATGCTAATTTCTTTTAAAGTGACTGTAAAAATGGTCACTACTTTGGGGTTTTTAAGTACATTAATATAATGGTTTAATTTAGAATCCTCCTTAAATATATTTTCCATACAATGTAAATTAAACATAATTTTTGTGATTTATATATACAAGGTGATTTGGTTAATTATATGTTGAGTGGTGGAATCGTACTCTTGCCGATCACTAAACTTCCAAGACTATGCCGAGGAGTTATGTTGTAGGCTAACCCCTAGAAGTCAAGTCTCCGCACTTGTTAGAAATATGTACTTGTCATTTACATTAGCCAGAGGCAACCTCGCTTCACAAAATCAAACATGTTAACGTCGCAAATCACACTGAAAATCTTTGTTGTTAGGAAAAAGTGTGTGTCAAAGGTTCTTTTATCTTTCTGGTAAGCACATGTTTCATTATTTGGGGAAAACCCAATATTTAATCAGTTGTCCAGATGCTCAGACATGATAGATGGGAAAGGCTGTGATAACTGAATATATATGGCATCCTGTTTTAACTCCATTTTATATTCCTACATGCAGCTCCTTCCAGGTGGACATAATTGTTGACATCCGACCATTTCATCCAGAAGCCAAGCTTGTCAAAAACCTAGTACTTATCCTCAAATGCAGAACAGCAGTCAACTGGGTTATCAAAGCTCACGATATTCAAGGGAAACTGGAAGTACTGGTATGTTTAGAAAACACAAAGTGTGTTTGTATTACTTTCTGCTTATGTCTCATAAACCACAGGGCTTTTAATTAACTGTATTCGTTTTGCGTGTGTTGGCGGTGGACCAGGTTAGTAGTCATAACCTTAATGGGCTGTGTTGGTAGCTTGGGAGGGGGAGTATTTTTTCCACACTCAATTGAAGAAGCTTAAGTACTTTTTTGACTCTTTCATTCAGACACTTCAGGGGTTTTAATGTTTGGTAATGTCCTCCTCCACTACCCCAATAACTCATTACTCGAAAGGAGACTACCAGCCAACAACTTCATACTGAGAGAGTTTTAGTTACCAAACACAGATCCAACATAACGTCAAGCTGCCATTGCCACTGAATGCTCTTAGGAGATTATTACCTGACTTTGCTTCATTTTGTTGGGTTGATAATGGCAATGTCAGGGTGTCAGTTTTCTATGCAAGATGCAGGAAAATGATTGGATATTTACTGGGAACAACCAAGACCACCTATGTGGTTTCACACTGCTGGGAAACTGGTTTTAAACAACATGTGGGTTCACGCATGAAATGTGATTCTGATGCAAGGTTTCAAAGGTGGATTTATGACTACGGGATGGTCCCATCAGCAGGAACATTTTTTCTCTACTAGCGCAGTCTACAACTCAAAACAACTCACATAATTTTCATACTTAGTGATCACCAATAAATCTGTAATTGGGTTTCCTTATTTTCTCCTGAATTATTGCATTATTTTTGTTCAGCGAGGTGAAATTCTGCATTGCTAGTATATTACATGCATATTCCATAAGGAAAATGTGTCTGAATACTCTTTCTGCCTAAAAAAGATCTGGACCATTGCTTGATGACAGATTGGTAACAATTCACTTACTATAACACACATTCTAACACCTTCCTGAACTAAACCTATCTTGAGTGTATTGCTATCTCTAGTTTTGACTTATTTATAGGTGTAGTGTATAATCCATGGTTATTTGCTTATCTCCATAGCTTTTTCTTTACCCCCATTACTTATGCCATGAAAGTGGCTCCTGTAACAGCAAATTATTTACATCGGATCTTTACATTGCATAACACGTATGACCGCAGGTTTCATTAACTGAATGTGTTATATAAGATCTGAAACAAATATCCGGGGGTGGGGGCACCAAACATTTAAATTTCCAGAAGGTACACTTTTTACTTTAGGAAAGGAGATATTTGCTTTGTGGCTTTATATTTTTTTTTTACAAAATGATATTTCTAAGCATATTTCATATAGTTTCTCTACACATTGTTGTGGTTTTAGGGCTAAAGAGCACTGTGATATACTCATATCCAGCAATTTGAATACCTGAGATTCTTGTCTCATTGTAAAGAGGGACAGAGGGATTTGGGTTCAAAAAAGGACTAATAATAGTGTACTGGCTCAAAAATGGGCCTGTCCCATTGGAAGAAATACAAGACGCCCCCTGAATATAATCAGAGCTATCATCCAATAGCATTTGAGCGACTTGACAATGGATTTGTTACAATGCTGTACGAACAAAGTTCATAAGAGGGTGTGAGCAGCGGATAATTATTTGCTTAATAAACAAGCATTTATGTCCCTACCCCATCTAAATAAATGTTATCGACCACCCAGCAATTATTTTTGTGAAGGGAATGCTGTAAGTGCAGATTTCCCAAAGGGAGGCTTTTATTTCTAAAATGAGTTGATGTTATTTTGGTTAGTATGTGGCATGGAGTATAGGACTCTGCGATTCTGCACAGACTGAACTAACTCTGACCTTAAAAATCATCTTGAGCTTGGTTTCTACTTATGTTGTGTGCACTCACATCTGGGTCTTCTTGACCTTCGTTTTTCTTTATTGCTTTAGCTCTAAATAAAACCAAAATTAACTTTTGTGCCGCTCTTATTTTGACTTGCACCAGTAACTCTTTCAGTGCCAGGCTAACTGAAAGAGTTAAACACCTTCTACCCCAAGAGAAAGGAAATCCCAAAACAGTGGCTTAGTCCAGACTGCCAAATACTATTATTATTTAAAACCTGCGATGCTGACTTCTTAGATACATTTTTACTACAGTTTCTTCAAACGTTATTTGGATTTGGATGCCTTCTGTCACTTAAGTATTTCTATGGATACATTGACTATAACAATTGGGTTTCTATGGTAATATTCAAAGAAATACAATTGACCCAAATAAATTTAAAGGCAAGCACAAGAATTTTGGGAAAAGTGAGAGTATGATGTCATGACTTTAAGACTGTAAGTATAAAGTATTGAGGGAGTAAAAAAAAAAAGTGTAAGTAAGCAACGGTGGGGCTACTTACATTTAGGGCAAAAGCACACATGATGATATTGTCTTCCGCTTCTTTTTTTCATCATCTTATTACTAAAAATTTTAGACTGGAAAGTGGTTAATGTTCTTTCCCAGGACTGTGTTCCCGTGAAGCCAAATGTAAGTCTCTAAATTTAGGTCTGCTTCAGTAATATATACATTCTTCCTGACAGAATGCGCTAATAGTTCCCAAGTACAAACAAAGCTCTGTGAAAATGTTTGAATAACTCAAACATGTTACAGATATTCACAATCAGCATGTTATTGGTTGCTGCCATGGCTACGATGGTAAGGGCATTTAAATTATCTCAGTGGTGCCTTCTCCATGATTAGATATTTTAATATTTTACGCAAAAGAGTATGTTTACATTTTTACAATTGTATTATATGACATTATGACTTAGAATTAAGAAGCTGTATTTTGTGACTTGTGGATAACGGATATACACACAGATTGAAACGCTCTTACACGTGTTGTCGAGGTAGTTCCTGGGTGACATGATGTGGCACCCGAATTTACAGAAGATATGTAGAATTGCTCTAGACAAATCTCAGATGTCAAGTGAATCTATATTATGTAATATACATGCAAGGGGCCCATCCAAACATATTCAAGGAGAAATAGGCCAGAGATATGTTTGTTAATGTACATCTGCATAATAGATGATAAAGGCGTTGGTAGTGTCTGTTACACCGTTATGTGGCCTGCCTAATATGCCTCCTAAGTGTCATTTTCTGCAAGTTGTCCCACTGCCCTGCTTTTGTGGACACTGGGGATCAGGGGCCCATTGAGGATGCTGTTGCAACACACACCTCAATCACAGCTATCATATGGCCACCTTGCAATGATCCATAGTTAACATACCTGGGAATTCTCTGGGTTTGACTCCCGAATCCTCCAGGTCACGTGAGCGGGGTCTTGACACGCCCCACTCCGCGCCCATTTCCCTTTAAATGAGGGTGTTTCCCAAGATGTCAGCGAGGACATTGCTGGCCGCGTCCCACAAGGGAAGGATCCGGGTAGCCGGAGCGAAGAAGTTCCCAGGTATGAATGGTATTAATTGGTGTCCCAATTTAAATACCTGAGATGTAAGGGGGTGTAATAAGAGTTTCCAAGGTGTCGAAGCATACAGTAGGTTAACTCATCAGAGCAGATATGCCATGTTATTGATGAGTGCATTGCAGAGGGGGCAATTTATACTGTAAATAGCATGAAATTGAGTGTGAAGAAAATCTAGACTGTATGCCTTACCCAGAAAAAAGCTGGACTCAAGATGGAGTGGATGCAGCAATTACATAGTAGGTTTAGCATACCTGATGATTTTATTTTCACGCTGTTTAGTAGTGTCTGCTTGGGCAGAATTGAAATTTGATTCTCTCAAGACTCTCTAATCTGAAACAGAGGTCATAAATATTTTTACAGATGTTAGTAATTGAGCTACGCAAGCCATTTTTTATTCAACTAAGGAGAAGTGCACCAAATCTGGTCATTTATAGCTAATCTTAATCTT
>VKOC01006199.1:0-25754 GCA_009364415.1 Spea multiplicata
CGAGTGTGTTTTGCATTTAAATAATTAAGTTACTACGGATCCCTTAAACCGGGAAATACCGCATTATCTGTGCTGCCCCGATGATGCGGTCTGTGGGGAGACTCACGGCTAGGAAGTGCGTCTGGCTCAGAATGATGGGAGTAAAGCCCAGAAGAGCATCAAATCTGCCGGATTTATGACTTGCCTGGCTTTCCATAAACTCACTTCATTCATTGATTCGGTCTTTACCGTACAGGAAGGTGTTAGATACAGAGGACGGAGCTCCTACGCTCCAAACCCACACCGACGCCTGTTATATATTCAACCGGTGCGATCGGCTCCTGCAGCGATCCCAGAAGCCAAGCAGCTTTACTGCCTACAATTCGGATTAACACCCAACTCTGTTTCGCAGGCACCGGCTCCAAAATCTGCACTCAACTACAAACCCTTTCTTAACTTTAAAACCAGGTCTAATCAAGTACTGATCCCCGTGTACATCTAAGATAAATATATATAATTTTATAAGAAAAAGAAGCTTAATCTGATCCATGTGTACATAAGAATGTGTTAGCTCTCTCATATATATATATGACATTATAGAAAATATACTATAACTGTAAAAGCCTAAATCGCCCTTTTTTCGTGTTATCACACCAGTCAGTGCCATTTAAGATTATGGCCCCCCAACAATGACCTCTCGGATTGTAGGTCTCCATTGTTACATTGTAGATACTCAATGAAGATTATGGTATAGTGACAATTGGGGCAAGAAACATACAATAGCAGCTAATCTGATTTACAAGTCAGCGCGACTTTCTTCAGAGAAACGCTTCAAAGCTGAGTGTATATTGAGTTAAACGCATTTACTGAAAAGGACTAATTATACCCCAAAACAATCCTAACAATGTAACAATAAATAATCGCCAGTTCGATTTCCCAGGTCTGAGTTAAGTGAATTTAGCTCAAACTTCCTGAGCCAGACCAAGTTCCCACCATAGCGCGTCTATAGGCAAAAACCTAAAAATCGGGCTTATTACTTTTATTAAAATATCCCACCCGATTTCTCCAGCCTCCCCGGGTTTGGGGAATCTCCTGCGCCTAATGGACTTTTTTTTTTTTGTTGTACCCCCCCCAATATCGATTCATGCCTTAACACAAAGGGTTAAAGATCGCTGTTTGTCGCTGATAACTAAATAGCTGAGAGTAGTTTGTGGAGCTCCCCTTATCAATCGCCCCCTCTCTGCCCCTGCCTCTATATCTCTGGCAAAGCAGCATACAGGAGGAAAGCCCATATGGAGTTCCAAACCACTTCACAGGAACTCCGGACCTCTGAGGTTTCCCTTGTTTGTTTAATCTTGTTTTTGATGTGTATTCCTTGCTTCGCTGTCTATGGGAGATGGAGGGACAACCCCACCAAAAAACAATAGAAACGTCCACTTGGAAGACATATCAATAAGAAGCATTTAGCTGATCATGCCCCCTTTTCCCCTTCCTATACTTGGCTGTGCATCTCATTTAATTGGAATTTAAATAAGGATCGTATTAAAGATTAATGCGCTTCTAGTGGGGCTGGAGGTAACTCGGGGGAGATAGGCTCGGCTTCAAAACATGAAGGCAGGGAAGAGTATTGGAAAGGCTTTGTAGTATTTTTAAAGCTTTGATTTAATCCAGATGTGAATCAGCAGCAGCAGCCACACTCTGTCTCCGTTTGGTTATGGGAGAGTGCAGTGTCTATAAGCCGCTACCAGCACATCCACAAGTGACTATATATATACCGTATATATATATATATATTGCCCATGTATGCTGTCCTAACTTGTAAAGACTTACCCCCCTGCGCGGACACTCCGGATCCGGTAAAGCACAGAGCAATAACTCCAAAAACAACGATATCCATGTCCAGGGGGAACGCGAATCGGATCTGCTTCGAATTCCCGTGTTAACAAGTCATATAGTCCGGTCGATCTCTCGTCTCTCTCTTGGCTTCTTCACCATGTGCAAAAAAAATGCCTTTAAACTCCTGGTCCTGGACAGCAGAGCTGATGTCCTCCTGGATGAATAAATGGATCCAGCCTCAGATTCCTTTAGAGTGTCAGGAGATCTATGAGGGTCTCATCCACGATCAGGAAAAAAAATGTCAATCCCCCCAGAGAAAGATGTAGAGAAAGAGGGTCTGGATCGGCTGGGGAGAGATAACAAGTGGCTGATGCTCCTATAATAACACAAAGAATACACGGTATTTCCAGCGGAGGGGAGCCGGATCGGTGTGAGCAGGCAGAGGGGTTTATCCTTGTGGTTAGCCCGGCTTGTCTCTGGCTGCTGGTGTGTCAGAGGATGGTTAGCGTGTGTGTGCCGTGAGACTCCGTCCCCGTGTCTGCCTCCCTCCCCGACACTACGATCCCTTTTACAGAGAGCAGCATGTGGATGTCAGCACGGGAGAGGCAGCCGGGACACGCCCCCTCCGCGCTGTCACTCACTCAAGCCGAGGAGGGGGGGGGCTATATATCACGAACGGGGGGGGGGGGGCAGGGATCCGTCCAGACTCAGATCTCGCAGCGAGAGCGGGTTATTGTTACAGCAGATACGGCTCAGCTCTGATCCCAGGTTACAGCGGCCGATGGATCAGCCAACAGGTTATCCATGTACAAGAATACACGGCACAGGGCTGCCACAGGGGGCCCCGGAGTATGCATATTTCAACGCGCATGGTTCGGCAGTCTTTCCTTTGTGTTCGAATAAATCTGCCTAGATTACATGGGTGGGAGTGCATAGCGACTGCATGTATGATCACAATAGAGACATGGAGATTATACCCCACACACATCATATACCCCACACACATCATATACCCCACACACATCATATACCCCTACACCACCTACCCCGGCTATTATCTTCAAATCTATCCCAGTATTATACCTCTGCACCCATCATAGCCCCTCTGGTATTAAATTGGTTAACCAGGCGTATAGATTATGCCAAATCCTGAAGTGTAAATACATGGTTCAATGTGTGATCTTGCAGCTTTATGCTATTATTATTATTATTATTATTATTATTATCGTTATTATCATTATTATTATTAAGCCACAAAAATTACTCAGCGTTGCACAATTTAAATGGGGCCGTTAACACACACAACAAATATACATTAATACCGGTACATACAGACACATCAGGAGATGAGACCTCTGCCCATGAGCTTGCAATCTAGCCCTATGGCACTTTTACACAAAGCTCCTGGCAGAAGTGGTGGGCTTTTGAGGGTCCGGCTCGAGATCTTACAATGTAATTGAAACAGTCTGTGGTCAGAGAGTCAATACTACAGGTGGAATACAGCCCTGCAATGTGCCTTAACCTGCCACTGCTTGGCTGTGAATGTAATCTAATTAAGTAGGACTGAGGGAATAAGGATCGCTATATAATGTCTGTTCGATATATTTAATTCATAGGATGGGTTCAGAAGCCTTTACTTGCTATAGGTACAGCCGAGGCTCCTCATATCCCCTCTGCAGACTGTTATGTGCCGATAGAGAATTCAGTGCTCAGAGAGGATTTGTGTTATTGACACAGAGATTTGGAAATCCGGTACCCAATAAATAACCTGAAATTGGTCCTTTTTCACTGCTGCAAACTGCACTGACACACAAATAGACGTGAACGCTTTGTGCGCACAATAGGCTTCCATTTGATGGCATTTCTGAGTCAACTCAAAACCTTTTCATCAGTGAAAGCTGCCCAATCTCTGCGAGAATACAATATCTTCAGAGTTACAGCTCTGTCCGGCGTCTATCACACAAAAAAACGGTTTTACGCTAACACCTCGGAAGAAATCACTTCAATTCTGTGCATGGGATTTGGCCCTGGAAGAAAAATCATTATGGATACCGCATCACAACAGGAGCTTCAGACTTATAGGATGGATACTAAGACTTATTTAACTTCACTACGGAATATGATGGTGCTATATATATATATATATATATATATATATATATATAAACAATAAATAATAATGCAGCTTGAAATAGACAGGTGAAAAAATGATTTACCCTAAAACTACTGATTTTCAGGGGGGGTTTTTTTGTATTTTCCCCCAAATCAGTTGACCCTTTTTTCATGTAGATTGTAAGCTCTGGTGGCTAGTGTTCTCACAACCATCTGTTTCCATAGAGGTCTCAAATGCTTTCGGCGGTTTTCTCACTTTACAATAATTTGGAATATGTTAACGTTTTTTGAAATAAACGTTAATAAAATAAAAACGGTTTGTTTTTATTATATATCACAACACAGCTGGTATGAGTTAAAAAGACCAAAAGCCATTCATACTCACACACCCACAGATGTATTTTTATCAACACTGCTGAGAATAATTAACTATTTTTCTGCCTGAGGGGGCTAACAGCTCTTTGTTATGTAATGTGCTATTGGCCCCCCTGTCAACCATAAGATGAAATATACTTCCGTGATGATCGATACTCCAACAAATCCCAGTTATGGGAACTGATCAGTCCTCTGGCACCCAAAGAGTTAAGCAAATAGGTTACTGAATTAATACACATTTTTTACATAACAAAAACATCCTTTTCTTTTTGATAATCTCTATGTCTGGGGTATATTTACAATCCCAAAATAACTTCGCCTGCGTCAGTGTAATATCTTTATTTTCTTTACACTGCGGACAGCAATCAAAATCACATTAGCTGCAACATTTTGAACCTAATGCATAAGCGAGATTACGTGGAGCAAATTCCTAGTGGCGTGAGATAATCCAGCCTTTTCATGAGTTAAGGATGGCAGCTGCTCTTGGCAGCGTTGATGTCGGATATAATGTTTATATCTCTCCCATTTTTACTTTTCGACCTCTGTCCCCCTCGCATAGTTTTTTTCGAGGTTGAGGTCACATTGCAGCTTTACATACAGAGAACAGTTTATTTAAATCTGTACAATGATCATATCCACACATTGTATCCCGTTCTTGGCCGTGTGCCTTCACCATAGACACATTAATAATCACACTCACGCATACACACACGCGCACACACACACACACACACATATACATTTTTGTTTTCAGGATGGCACAGATTTCTATTTTTCACACATTTAAATGAGAGTTTGGCGTGCTTTTTTTTTCGTAAAAATTTGCATTGGAAGTTGTTTTCGCACATATTTATCCAATTTCATTGTGTGCTAATTGAGTACTTTCATCCTGTTCTGATGTATACACATACAGAGGAGAAGCCAGGGGAGTCTGAGATGGGCAACCAGCCATAAGCAGATATTTTCCTGAAAGGGTAATGCCAAAAACAATTGGAAAATTCCATTCCATTTTCTTGAAAGGAACTCCTATCTGTATACTTAATTTTAAGAAATAAATGCACTATATACCTAGTTTAGTTAGAATTAAATCAAGAACTGTGATAAGAATTATACCCAAAAATGACCCCTCTATTGCCACCCTAGGAATGCCCAAGTAACCAATACTTAAATATTAAAGTAAGCTACGTTATTATTGATTGTTTTATATAGCGCCATCATATTCCGTAGAACGGTACAATGGGTAGACAGGATAATACACCTTTTTATATAGCATAACAATTTGAATACTAGATAGAAAGCTCTAAAACCCAACCATTACCCTGAACGTTTGTGAAGAATAAACCACTGGAAACACTATTGCTTATAGCTAGTGAGTCCATTTCTCACTCCTCTTTCAATTAAAGGGTTAATCATTTCCATAAGTTATTGGAATATTGATCACCGTAAATCTCTCAACAAACTAATGTTATCTGCAGAAATCTAATTTCTCACCATGCCTTCCATTACACTTAATATATTAACAGTTCTTTTGTACTTTCTTTGTATTATATACGTTCAAACTACATGCTGATAGATACGTTTAGTTCCCCCGTTCATTAAGTAAGCTAAGTAGGAGAGTTTAATCAAGTGTTGTTACTGTTAATATTTTGGAGTAGAATTCAATGAAAACGCAGAAAATTAACAAAAATATTAGAACTTGACATTAGTTTTTATTAAAACTGAGAAATGCCAGTATTTCAAAGACCTCTTGATTCTACTGTATATTAATATATCAATCCAGGAATTTTAGGAATTCTTCTAGAACGTCTGATCTTCTGGAAACAATCCTTGGTGAAATATCCCACCCTTTTGGGACATGTCCAGAATTTGCTTTTCAGATTAAGCTGATCGCTGCAAAATGTGTCTACATCAGCTAATAATTCATTTTAATCTAATAGAGTGAAACAGTATGTTCTGTTCTAAAGTATCGCTCGTCGGTATGTATGACTAGCCTTAGGGGCATTCCACATTATTATGCCTGCATGGCATTACACAGGCCAGGCTAGTACAGAAGGGCTAATGTCACCCTTAACCTTTTTATGTCATGGAGCCTTGTTCTAAGTAGGAAGGATATCGGATCTGACAGCAAATAGTAAGAGAATTTTCTGTATGATGTCAGCGTTTGAGTGAAAAAAGTCAACCTTTGAGATGCCAGTTTTGCCAACATCAACCCTGATCATCCTCAGTCTGTCTGGCTTGAGAGTCATATGGTCATGTTCATGAATATAGATTGCGCAGAAAAGTACTAAAAGTGACATAATCAGCAGAAATCTTCTATTGGCTGACTATTCCAAATCAAGTACTTTCCACCAGAATTACTTTCTTTAAAAATATGGATCATATTATAGTTTGCTTGTTCGCTGAAATGCAGTAATAGTTTTATTTCTATGTAGTATTTGTGTGTAGTTTAAAACGTGCTGCCATACAGGAATAAAGACATAAAATAGTCTAAACTGAGAAAAAAGGCATATTTTTAAAATTGGTCCTAATTTAACTGAGACGTTAAGCAACAGGCATCACGTCTGAAGAAAAAAGAGCCTTTTTTCTGACCTCCCAGCGGTGTAGGTCTTGGAGGGATGGGATTTTTTACACCCACTGTAGTCATTAGTTTTCAAACCAACCTAATCTTCACTCCTACTCTGTTTGCTGAGCTGTCAATCAAGCTACAATGTGACTTTAAAGGGACATTAATTCTTTTTGATGCTGGTCTTGTCACAAACGCCATAGGCTTCCTAACTAACACAACACTGCGACACCAGTTCCAGCCCAAAAGTGATGTGTGCCCAGGGACATAACAGAAAAACGGCCCTAGGGAGAAAGGCTAATGTACTAGTATATTACCCATATGCTGCCAGGAAGAACTGAAAGCACCAACAGATTATTTCCTGTGGTATTCGATTAAAAAGTCTATATGCATGATGTTGCAGCAATCTGTGCGTCTTTACATATATATATATATATATATATATATATACGTATTTTTTATTTTTTTATATTATTACTATATATATATATATATATTATTTATATATATATATTATTTGTGACTGATCAGTAATTATATAATTTCTTCATACTATTGCAAACTTTTACATTACAGCCTTACATTAGAAATCCTGTTATTGAACACAGTGTTTGTTATGCATGAAATGTCCTTAAATCTTTTCAAGTCTCAGCCCTCACTGGATTTAGTGGGTGTAGTTTATGAAAATGGCCATTAGGGGGAGCATGGGACCAATAAAGAAAGTAGCTTAGGGAATAAGCAGACCTCGCAAATGTCAAGAGAAATACAAGTATACTGAAAAAAGTGAGCATAGGGGAAAAAAGCTCACTAATGGCAAAAATAATCAGAACTTACAGCAGAAAAGTACTCCAGGGTCAACATAGCACTCAGCAGCGCTAAATAAATGCTTTCTATTCACTGGGTGCTTATTGAGTTGCTGTGAAATTACTGTAAAGTAAAAGTACAGTCCAGCAGTTTAATTATTTCAGAGTTTCAACCCCTTGCTTTTGTAGTGGGACATAAAGGCTTATCCTATATCTTGTCAATACTTTAGTATTCCTTATGCATTGAAAGCTTTTTGTTCATTAAACAAGCCAGATATTCTAATGGCGGCTTAATTATATATTCTAAATCTACTTCTTTAAAATGTCAATTGTGCTTGTAGCCCTGTGGTGGCATGTGCTTATTCTGTGCTGATGTCTAAGGACTGAGAGTTCATAGTCGGGGATGGCCTATGCATTCAGACAACCAAGGCACCAAGCTGTGAGGGAGGATGTAGCTATTGAGAACATCTATTGTTATCTAAAGAAAATGTAAACAAAAGGAAATGTTGCATCATTATGAAGGTACACTCCAAGCTGGGAAAGTGTGGGTTCAATTTGCCACTGCTGTAGGGTTACCATATTGGCAGTGGCTAGTTCTGGGCATACCTGGGAGCTTTCAGGCTCCACCATCCCGGAGCGCTCCCTTTGAGGGTAGGCAGCCCTGTGACATCATGGGTGGTCCAACTGATGGATGCGGGTAGTCCCTCTGACGTTGCGTGCAGGCTCCCCATGCAGGAAAACGTTATTGCTGCTGGCGAAGTAGCAGGCGTGAGGCTTGCCGCAACACCTCTCCCACGACCCAGATTTTCCTCATGGTGTACCGTAGAAGTGATACTTCAACCGGAGTCTATGGGCGAAACTCAGAATACCCAGCTATGATTCTGGCCTAGGCCAACTTGGGAATGCATCCTCTCTGCTGCAAAATCAGTGGCAGGCTCCCCAGTGCGCAGTTGCTCAATGGGCTGTCTACAAGGGAGATCTGTGATCACCCCAATTGGCCAAAGAACTCTATGGACGCCTGTATCTAGCCAACAAAGCCTCAATAGTACTCTGTACCCGGTGCTCAATTTCCTTAAAAAGCAGAGCTTCAGGACATAATTATTTTTGGTGCTTTAAGAACTTTAGATGTTGTATGAAGCAATTGAATCAGGGAGGGGTGTAAATAGCGTATTCTCCTGACAGAGACACATTGAATTGGCAAATATGTGAGATTATGAACTTTGATGATAGTGCACAAGTATTTGATATATGAGGGAATAGACGCCTGTTGTGTCTTCCATGTGTTGTACCCCATACATCTGAACAGTGACATCTATCATGTAAAACGCTAGCAATTTACAAAACATCCTCTGGAATAGCAATTTTGTAAAACATTCAAAAATAATAGATTCCTTAGGTAAATAATGCAGAACACATTACACAAAAAAGAAAATGGAAAGAGTTTTGAATATTATTGTTATTACTGTAAGTATGTGGCTATACAAAGAAGTACTTTGTTCATTCTGCTATCAGTTAAAGGTTTTAAAGACTATGGCCTTGATTATAGAGCAGTTTGTATACTTCCCCATGAGAGCTATTTTAAATATACCCCTTATAAAATGTTTTAGCAGCAATATTTTTATTGTATTTTTCATTTATTACAGGGGACATTATTGAGTGAATGTGGCGAGTATATAAACCCTACATAAAATGCTGTATTCCAACAGCTGTGTGAACCTGAGAATGCTAATGGTCACCTGCACATAGTTACGTGACCAGCTCCTAATGCACGGCACATTTCGGATGCCAAGCTGCTCAGGAACGAAACGCTGCATGAAATAGACATTATGCTCCAAATTAAACACAACTTTAAAATACCACGGAATGCACCCTTAAAGCTTGTAATTTGCTGAATTTCAGCGAGATCTGTTGAGTTTTTAACCAGCTTTTTCATCCCCAGGGAATCCAAGAGTAAAGCCACAACCCAGTATAGCCAGCCTAAATAAAAAAAAGGTCAGAATGCACAGAAAACCTAAATTACATGCACATGCATGCTGGGTAAACTGGGAATTCTCTCTGGTTTATTGGTTTAATCAGTTTAGTTTAGCAGAAACAAATAATTAAAAATGATATGTGCTTAAGGGAAGCGCTCTCAATGAATAGTCGGAGACCAAAAGTTTCATCTTGGTACCATGCTCTGGCCACATCAGCCCTTAGTGAATACGATCTCCCAGACACCTATATTACTGTTCTTGTTGCAGTTCTTGTTCTTTAATCTGTGGCCACCAACTGGACGTACACCCAATGTATTAGTCTGGTACCAGTCAGTTAGTCAGTACCAGGGTTGAGTTTAATCCCCAATCCATCCCTGGCTGTTACATACCGCAAATGTTATGTTTCATCCAAATTTTCTAGAATTCTACAAATGCCTTTTTTACATCTTTCACAAGAAATACTACCGTAATGTGATGGGAAACAGACCTATGTAAAAAGTAGATAAGCACGTAAGCACCATCACCACGATAGAAAAGAATAATCAGCAAAATGTTTCATAATCAGGTGACAAAAGTCTCAATCTCACTTATTTCTCCCATTATATAGGTGAGTTGTATGCATTGCTACATCAAACATTACTGCATACAAAGCAACAATTCATACTATCACTAATAGGTCACTAACTGCGGGAAATCGTCCCGCTGTGTCATGCCTGGGGGAGCTAAAACATATTAGTGGTAGTGTCTGAACAGAGTATTATCAGTTCTGTCTAAAAGATATGACCCCCAGCTCTAAACTGACCAGTCTCCAATAATCACTGCACCAGATATCCCAATACCTTGTATTTTAACTCTTCCAGTGGCAACATGGCCCAAAAGATGCCACTCTGTGAGGGTATTTTTAAGGTTGACATATCAAAGGCGAGTCACTTTCTAACAGTGGCATATTTACAAGTCCTCCTTTTCACTTGAAACGATCCGAAATGCCAAAAGTTATATTTTGCCAATTATAAGTAGTTATTAATGTGTTGTAAAAGTTATTAATGTGTTTTATTAGGAGAGTAGGGTTTGAAATTGCTGAAATATCTAGGCCTGTCAGTTTTTGATAATGTATAATCAACTAACTGATTGCCATCTGTGAGTTTGTACATCGCACATACTGCAAGGAGCACTTTACATGTGCTGGTCATCAGTATGTGAAATGTATGGGTCCTTCAAAGAAAATAGCTGACCCGAGGTTGGGGTACACTGCGATAAGTTATTTGCACCACAAAGTTCCAGTTTTGGATTAATAGCGTCTGGTATCCTGTGAGTTTTTGTTGCGTGCAAAGACACCATCTTGTTATTTTTGAACAGAAACTTTAGCAACCGGCACCTATGGGCCCTTGGTGGTATCTCAGTGTGTGTGTGAAAATATATATACAGTATATACTGGCACCTATGGTCCCTCAGGGGTATCTCAGTATGTGCGTATGTGAATACACATATATTTATATCATATATGTTTGTATGATCATTTTAATCCACTCTAAAGGATAACACAATAGCAGATTTGGACTTTGACATACTCAGTACACTAATATACCTCATCTTAAGTAGACTTCATACTGTACATTGTGTGAGGCAGAGCAGGTGTGCTCACGAGTGCCTTTGAAGGTGTATATTTTACATTTCTGAGTCTGGAAGGATGTAAAGAGCCCCTAGCTGACTTAATGCAGCTGCATATAAAGGTAGCCAGTATAAATGGTGAGAATGGATTTCTTTCAAGTAGCTTATAGTTCTTTCAAACGTGCTCCCCGTTTCAGCAGGTTAACTGGATTAAATCTTCTATCTGTAGGTGTAATGCTTCTCTGGTCCCTCTGGGTGCGTTTGATGTGAACTCAACCTTTTTTCATATAGTGATTTTTTTGAAAAAAAAATCTTTGTGGGAATTCTGCAGCAAAGCTGGAAACTTCAATACTATACGTTCCAATGTCTCTTATGTTACAGGCCATCACGTAAATATCATTTTGGTAGTAAATAGTAGGCTTGGGCATGGGAAGCAAAAGCAATTCAGAAAAAAATGTTGTTTGCTTTTAGGGCACCGAATTTCACAGCCATAACAATTACCATAACAATTAATGAGAACAACCCCCTGATTTTTTTTGGCGAATTCTACTTATCATTGATATGCACCCTCCTACACACAGTCCCTTCCCACTTCACCTCATCAATGAGAATCAAAACAGTTTGTAATAGACTTGAAAACATGAAAACGAACAAGAAGGGTGCGTTTTTGTTGTTCAGCCCGAATACCAAACATACGAACATGGCGGCGGCAAAACCTATACGAAGACGAAGACACACAACACGAAGAATCTTCGTGTTCGCCTTCGTTTTCTAGTCTCCCTGGTCCCTTCCCCATCTAGCCTACCTTATCTACTTAATCCGTAGGTTCGCTGTCAGGAGTTAAATGTCAGAGGAGCTCCCTGCCAGCGACCAATAGAGTTGCTCGTACCTTTAACTCTTGGAGCAGGGAGACCAATGGTCTCTCCAGCCCAAGTTCCACGTCAGGAGTTAAACAGCCGTTGGTCTCCCCGCTCCGAGAGTTAAAGTCCGTAAGAGCAAATCTATTGGTCGTTCGTACAGAGCTTTAACTCTTGGAGCAGGGAGACCAGTGGTCTCCCCAGGCTAAGATGCGGCACCAGGATTTTAAAAGTCTGTACGAGCGACTCTTTTGGTCACTAGCAGGGGCCTCATCTGCCATAAACCAATGAAGGGCAGGTGCACTTCATTGGTTGATGGCAGAGGAGGCCCCTGCCGGTGTCCAATAGAGTTACTCGTATGGACCTTTAAAATCCTGGCACCAAAGATGCTGCGTAGTGCGTACCGCGCGTACCCTGCGTACCTTGGACAGAACCCAAGTCTAGTTTGTAATGGAGCCAACATGGCTTGTAATGGTAGATTTACGTGGCAACAAATGGAAAAATCCTAACATATTTTTGGAACTTTTGCAATTGGTTTTCTTTGGTTTTGTTGGGAATCGCCCTCATTTTTGTTGATTTGCACGAATGCATGATACAGGAGATTTTCATTATAAATAAAGTTTGTATGAAAACTGATGCACAAGTCTAGTAATGGATAAGTACATACACAACATAGAAATATTAAAGTTTGTAATTATGTCAGATGTAGGTAGCTCTAGGGTATTTTTATCTGTAATGAGGCCCGGAAAATGCTTCCCAACTCAGTCTGAATATCCTTTGGAACAAGCATGGGTCTAAGCCAATGGTACCATGGTGCTTTTTAGTCTGGCAGCATGGCTCTCTACATATAAATGGGAATTATGGCATTTTGAATAGTGGGGGCTAAAGCTTTTAAGGATTTCTCCTGTGGTGAAAAGCCCACTACAGCTTTATACCATTAGACTTATTCGGTTAAAGGTAAAATAGGGTTGATATATGCAGTAAAATTAGTATTTTGTGACAGTATTTCTCAACCACACAGACTTTTATAAATCTTCAAATCTCATTTTGAATTGAAAATCTCACAACTCAAATACTGGCCAACCTGGAAATACATTTGATGTGTCCTTAGCAATTCCAACCATTCGGTATTCTCAGAGGAACAGATAATGTTGAAATGAATACTGACTTGAAATATTTATTTTAATAATAATTCCATGTGTTTCATATAGTTCGTCTTTCTCCGTGTGCTCTGCATGGTATATCTCTGAGAAACCCAGTAGAGAACTACTTGGCCCCTCCATTCCTCCTGACAGGAGGCAACTACTGGAAAAGTAACCTAAGCATAATGTCACAATGAAGTGATGCTGAGGTATGGTTCCTTCACCCCCCAAAAAATAAATTATACGGAACACATTGGTTATTAGGTCCTGGAGTAACATCCTGGATAGCAATTTATGTTGCACTAGTAGATAACAATTGCAAAAGTATTAGACAATTCCATAATCGCCAGAGATATTATAAATGCAGAATTGTTGGGTAAATTTTTTCCCAACGCTAAGAGAGTTCAAATTCATCTTCCCCAATGTATTTTGGGCTTTGTGCACATCTGTACAGACCGGTGGCTTGATCAGGCAATCCTGCGGTCTGGCTTGGCTGTGGTTAAGCTGATCCTGCACCATCGACGGCTTTGCCATTTTCTAAATCTTAGCCTAGTATGTAGAGTATTGTGAGTGAAGGAGATAAACATAACATAAACCTTTTAAACAGACACAGTGTAAGGCACATTGTTTGCCAGACAAACAATTTTTAGATAATGATAATATAAAATAATATAAGCATGTGTATATATAGGTTTTAGCAGTATGAGGTATGTATATTATGTATACGTGTAGTTTTGGTAAATTTTTTTGCTGTATACTATCTAGAGGACATGCTTAGTACCTAACAACAATTATGATTCTGCAATAATTTATCTCATCCAGGGAGTATTGTGGAACGATAAATATCGGGGTCACTGGTTTCAATCTGGGGACATCTGGCCCTATTGTAGTGTGACATTGCTTAAAGGGATAAAAAGCACCAGGAATCTATCAACACAGAATTTAGTATGTGTAAAATATAGCAAAAAATGCTGTTCACTGCCTTAATTAGATTATTTTTTTTATTATATATTTTTTTCTTTTTAAGCAGCAGAAAGATTTATTTACTGAGATTTAATCTGGAGCAGCAAGGTTTATATACAGTTCTTATTCTACAGAAGCCATCTGAAATGTAGCCCTTTGTTGCCCCCAAACCAACGCAAACCTTTCTATAAGATGCATTAAAAGAAATTTAAATGAATTTGGTTCTCATGGACATTTTGAATATTTGCAGTTATGTTTGATTTACAATTACAATTTGTTTTTCTGGTTTCCCGAAATGTTATAAAGGAACTCTATCTAGCGTCTGTCTTAATTGAAACAAGGGTTCCGAATAAAAGTTTTGCAGGTGCACAAACAGCAAAGAAAAAGGAGCACAACTGCAAAGATGGCACTGTATAAACAGATTTCTAGGATCCGGCTGTCGCGCCAAAAAGTAGATCCACGCAGGAGAAGGAGCACGTGGCAAGTGGAACATCCCATGTATAAATATTTGTCTGGTTTTGCACCAAAAACGAATTAATCAGCATATACTCGAAGTTATTTAATTTATGCCATAAATGCAGTTTTACGTATTGTGTCTGTCATGTGCTTGTGGTGCCTTAGTACGTAACCCCAACGTGTTTTAGTGAATCTCTGCACCAATATACTCTTTTCTAAAGCTACGTGTTTTTATGAGACTTCATTGTCCCTTTAAATGCATCCAGTAACATAAGTAGAGTCTGTTCCCAAAACAAGCAAAATGGAAAGCAGCCAATTTAAAATTAAATTCAGGTCAAAATGCTTTTCATGAGTACAGAATATTTCACATACGAGGCCGAGGCAGACGATATTTTTACACATAAGCTACCATACCAGTCCACAACAAATTTTATTTTTAACTATATAATCTGCAATTATATTTCCACTCAGTAGAAGCAAAGCAACTAAATGGTTCTATTAGTTTCTATGTTGCTCTCTCTTTCAATTTATTTGCACGCTCTTTTTTTGTGTCTTGCACCCCCAACTCCCCCCCTTTTTTATTATCTCTCCTTTTTATTCCTCTTTACTCCTTTTACATAATGTTATAAGGCATTTAAGATGGTGCGAGCCCATCCAAGAGACTCCTAACTGCACCTAAACTTCTTTTGGGGGCACACAAGCAATCTATTTGCACATTTACATCTATGGTTGCCATGGTATCGGAACAGCACTTTTGGAATGGGACTCTGTAATCCTATTACATCCAGTCATTATAGCTACTAATTGGACAATCATCTGACAAGCACCTTATTATTTAACGAGAGGAGAAAAACGCAGTAAACAAGCAGATACAATTAAACAAGCCTTTATGATATGAGATTCTCTGGTAACACAAGAGTATTTGCCGCTGCTTGAAAAAAGGAAATTATATGAGTGTTGATGACAGGGAAGGCTATGTCCTAGTAAAAAATTACACTTTTTGTGTATAATACATTTCCAATAATATGTTCGAATCAGAATTCTTATGACATTTACTTATTACTATGCCCTTTAAAAATCCAAAGTGTGTTCCTCGGTACAGATTTTTAAAAAAGCAAACACTGGTTATAAAACTACCGCTTAAAGACACAGGGATATTTTTATGACAAATATCGTCTTTGTGGGGCAGGAATGTAAATACCTGAGACCTGGGACCATAGTCTTCTCACATGTTTTAGGATTTGCTTGATTATCATTTAATTAATTAATGAACATTGACTATTGCTAAACAGTATATTGTGCACCATGTAATGTGGATCTTTTCTGAAATATTACCCTTATTGTTCTGTTTCCCTCAATATTATTTACTGCTCAAAGAATCCCTCCTTATACATACCCTCCTATATTTCAGGTGTCCATAGGGGGTACCTTTGTTGGGGTGAGGTGGGATAGGCTGAGGCGGGTCAATCTACCTCCCTTACCCTTTGCGATATCGTGAAACAGAACACTGGTATATGACGTCATAGCCTAGTGGACATGGTACTTTTACACAAAGTTCCTGGCAGGCCCCCGCTCGTGAGCTTACAATCACTATATGGCAAAGTTGCCACGTGGGAGCGGCTACTGAGGGATATCACAGACTTTGATCAATTTTACTGCTCAGTGGGATAATCAGGAGAGATCAGAGAGTCTTTGCAACCTGCCCAGGATTCTCACTGTCAACAAAAAGCGAGACAGTTGGGTTCTCAGTGGGACAGCAGGACAATGCCTGAAATTTGGGACTGTCCTGTATAAAGTGGAATGCTAATGTGAATACCACGGAAACAACCATCTTAACATTTTTCTCCCAATTTGTTTTCACTTTTTTTTTTTAAAGTTACTGCCCTTTTTGGTGGCAGTTTTTAAAGGTGGGAGTACAAGAAGGGAATATAACTCCAGAAACTACCGGTATTTAATTTACTTGCCACAGGATCACAGGAGAGTAGAATAGGAAGGAGTCAGTATCAAACTTTTGTGACCCTGAGAATCTGCCCCTTCACCCTAGGACCCTGAGATTGGGGCAAAAACCCAGAGACTCCGGGGTCAAACCCTGAGACTTCCCAGGTATGCCCACAGTAGATTGCTGGTCTCTCTTGTCCTTAAAGTGTTAAACATAACAGACTCTCCATAAGCTAACCAGTCAGAATCAGCTTTAAATATAATTTAACTGAAGAAATAGCAAATACAATGTTTTAATAAGGTTGGAGTAAAGATTTTACTCTGTTCTGTAAAGTAATGTTTGAATTGTTAAAATATTGCCTTAGTTATTATAGCACGCACAAAAGATCCTTAACCCTGTGAGTGCTGATTTGTGCATGTAGCCCACAAGCACTATTAGCATGAGAGGACTAAACAACCTAGATATTGTTATGCTAATTTTTAGCAGCTTTTTATATTATAATGTGTGGTATTTTGTTTCGGTCAATGTCCAAGCTGTGATAATTTGTGGTGAATTGGCTCTTTAATGGGGACATATGTGGTCCAGAAGTCCAGTGAAACCAGGGCCTCAGCTGCCAGCAGCAACAAAAGACAACCAGCGGGCTGTTAAATAGGGGCACACTATTGCTATGGCAACCATGATGGCTGCCTCCCATGCCCTGTGCTGTCTGGTCCTGCCAATTAGCAGGGCTCTTTTGTAAAAGGAGAAAGGGGCAGTTTCTTAGCATGGCTGAAGATTGACTGACTCCTTTCTTCTGATAATATGCCCCAAGGTAGGATTATTGGCAGTGTAAAATCAAAGGGCAGCTCGCAAGGGATGACAGTTCACTTCTATGTGAAGAGCTGCATGAACTGTCAGTCATAAGTCTCGAACAATAAAAAAAGGTTCAGTGATGGCTGAAAGCAATAACTTGGCTATCCTAACCTACTGTTTTAACCACGTTACTGCCAAACTCTTGAAACACTAGGAATTCTAAGCACTCGTTAAGTTCTGAGCCCGTTGGTGGATTATCCCCTAGTAACTAACAGCGAATACTTGATGAATTCACATTCCTTTAAACATTCCTAGTGTCTGTCACCAGAGCCTTTCAGTATAACCACAACCTGGTTAGGTTAAGCATTGTAATATGTGACTTCTAAAGCTGTTCTAAGCTGCCACTGTAACTCCCACTATACTCAGCCTTTGCGGTATGAAAGACATTGAGGGATTTATAAATGTTACATATGATGTCATGATAGTTCATCTTTTTGTTCACAGATCGACTTTTGTGACAGGACAGAAACTGTTAATGCAAAATAGTTGATACATTGCCACAATCGCATTTTTGCGTGCCTCGTCCCTGACACGTTTCTTCATGGCCATCTATAAAGAAGTGGTGAGTAATCCGAGGCACTCCTCTTGTTGATGGACTCTGTTTCCGTTACTCCTCTCCACCCTTTCACTTGTCCTACCATAAAATACAACACAGGAAATTTAGTTTTTCCTCTGCAGACAGAAACCTCTCCAAAATGTCATAGGCCAGTGAATCTCTTGAATTTAAATTTCACTTGTCCAGCATATCCTAAGCTCAAAATAGGTCTAAAACTACAAATTTTGCATTCAAATAATAAAAAAAATGTAGCTTAATATTGCATATAAACCAATAACCAAACCAAAACTTTAACCATCTATTTTTATTTATTAATGCGTATAATACAAAGTCATCCAATATAGAAACAGCCAGTATTTGTAACACAGTGTATTGGAATATTTTAAAAATAATCGTCATTAGTAAATATCTTAGTATAGAAAGCATTATTATTTGGAGTGTCTTTATCTGGCAGTGAATGCATAACTGTTATTGCAAATAAGGAATAATATTAATTAATTAATAGCGATGCATTAATTATCATGGAATAGCATTTGTGTACCAGAGGGTTAGGACCAAATTGCTAAACTACATGGCAAGTTAATCCATAAAAGAAAAATACGCTGTCTGCTTATTATATGGACACAGACAAATATACCTTAAAATATGAAACCATCAATCAGCAATTTGTCAAAATGGTCAAAGCCACAGAAGGCTTGAGACAGTGTAAGCATTTTAGTATTCATCCTTCAATCATAAAACATTCCACAGTGTGGTTTCACCCCTGACTGCATGCAACAGACACTGATCAAGTTAAAGATTAAAATACATTGTGGTCCTATTAGCCTAATGAGGCATGTTAACCTGCCATTAATGTTTTATGAAGGAGCACAATTTTTGAAATACCATGTGTCCGTCTATTACAGTGGTTCTTAACCTGGGTTCGATCGAACACCAGGGGTTCGGTGAGTCAGTCTTGTGGGTTCGGCGGAGGTCAAGACACACACCCGACTCATATGATTCGTGATGACACGCCCCGCTTGTCCATCATTGGCTGCAGGTGATAACGCCACATCGCTTGGCGGCCTATCTGTGCTGCAGGGAATTTGGTGCACCCAGTAGTCGAATTGTAACTTTCGTGATGGTACGTCGTGTGATTTCTTTCTTAATATTTTAATGGTTTTGTTCTTAATGGTTTTGTTCATTTTGTGCACCTATGTATAAAAATATACCTATGTATAAATATATACCTAAATATATACCTATGTTTTGAATTTGAATAAATCATATTTTATTTTTCAAATTAAGAAGGGTTCAGTGAATGCGCATATGAAACTGGTGGGGGTCAGTACCTTCAACAAGGTTAAGAACCACTGGTCTATTACGTGAACGACCAAACACAAATGATTTGGAAACCATTTCATTGCCATCTTGTGTGAAATATGTAGTTGGAGAGCCTTACCTGTACACTTGTGTTCATTAGCCATGGTATTACTATACAGCACTAAAGCTTTAACCAGATCTGCAGTTCAGCAAGCTGTTCACTTGTTCCATCTTGAGTGTTACTGTCCTGTTATAGTAGAGACAGACTTTATATCCCTGACACCCTCATTGAAGAATACAGCATATTAAGTCTCACTTACCTGACCTAGAAGCCCTGTTGCTGCAGCAGCCATCCTTCTACATGGTCAGATATTTCTTTCCACTAATTGACTTCTTTAAGCAGCCAATCAGTGCAAAGAAAGCATTCCCACATTAAAAAATAAATTATATTAAAAAAGAGGTTGTAACTTCGAAATGACTGGGGGTGTCACACGGGTGGGATTATGGCCAAAAATGGTTGAAGCATGAATCCAACTATTTAGTGGTGCCATTAGACAGCCAGAAGTACACTTGCCAGTTGCAGAAGACATCATGTTTTGGTAGACCACAGTAAAGTACAATTATGATGCAATGTCAACATTACTCCATAATTGGATTAGATGGAAGTTTTTTCCACTACAGAATGCCTTGCCCATCTATTCAGTTATTTGGTCTCATGGCTTTCCCCATAATCCCCTAATATACAAAGAGTTTACAAGCTTGTCTCCATTAACTTTATTATTGTTTGTGAATATGTATATAAGACAATAAACCTTTACCTAATGTAGTTTTAAATGTATACCAATTGAACCCTTATAAATTTGATTTAATTACATCATGTGTGTTCATAACTGACTGAATGCAGTGAGTAGCTCCTGACTGCAAACAAATTATATTCTCTTCTGCTCTCGTCTGGGCCACATTCAGTCATGAACTCTCCCCTCTGTATAGTAGTCAAGGAGGCAAAGCAGGAACTTTAAATTGCCTAAATTGTCTCATACACCCAGCTGCATGTATTTTCAGTCACACTTTTATACTGTTCATCAGGAAGAGCCCTAAGATATGTATGCATAATATATGATTTCCAAGATTTCCCTTTAAGGTCAGCAATGCAAAGAAAGAAGTCTTATCTTATCATTTGTTTCAGGAAATCCTGCATATAGAACTACATTTCATTCTTATATTGTAAACAAATTTGGTTCATGGACAGGGAAACCTGGAGCAGCAGAGATACCGTTGTCAGATCATGGTGTATGCTAAGGAGGAACTGATATTTAGTAGAGAGTATACAAAAAAATAAGTGTGTGTCCAAGGTGGACAATGAACAATATCTAGTGCAAAATGAGCATGGGTATCTTCATGGTAAGACCTAAGAGAATTAAATACCACTGTTTCAGCCACACACGTACTATGAATGGTCAAAAGCTGCCACTTTCTGTAGGAACACTGATTGTGGTTAGTCTCTTATATTTAATTTTGGAACCTTCTAATAAAATCCAGCTCAACGTGGCTGAATGGTTACATAGTTGCATAGCTAGTAAGGTTGAAACAAAAAGACCAAAATATGTTGGATTAGAGGAAAAAAACCACCACAACAGCTATTCAACCTTCTGGATTTAAACTATATTCATAGTCACCGCTATGAGCTACACAACGACTTCAAATAATCGACCCAAGCACAAAATGGCAAAAATGATGCTGGACTCCTAGCCCATGTGTCACTGAGCACGGAAATTTCACTGTGCATAATCTGTACTGAAATATCAGTATCCTGTAACCAATTTGAAGTACTATGAATTGCCTTTATCTACAGCTCAGCAAAGAATACAAATGAATGTAATGAATCATAAAACTTATTACATGCCTGAGAGGTTACTCTGAAAGCAGGGCCATCCTTTATGTGCTTAAATGTCTTTAGAATCTTCCCAATCCTCTAACAGTAAAAAAGATCTTCTGTCTGTATATAGAATTTGACAAGCATTTCCTGATGTTAGAATCCCTAGAAACCATGACTAGTTCATAACTAAGATTAGTGGCCCAAGCGTAAGCTCTGGTGAAACCGGCCTGTGTGACACCCTTGAACATAGTATCATCATCTCCTTTCTCACTGTCAGCCTTAATTGTTTTTCTTTTGTCACCTAAATCCCTCTGCCCTTTAATATCATTGTGGTCCTTCCTGTTCTGTAGTCCTAGCCCCTATTTTCTGGGTTTAACCACCAGTTGACCAAATAGTCATCTCTCCATGATGTGTCATGTGTGGCTTATTAAAGGAGAGTCTTCATGTATCTCATGTACCATGGCAGAGGTCTCTGTTAGAGTAGGCCACAGTTCTTCTCCCACTTACCACAAATTCACATTCACATGTTTGGGGGACATTTAGGTGCACGGAAAGGCTTCTTGTAGTGTGCATTTTGTTTGTGTACCTACTATGGGTTGTGGGGCCTCTAATGTTTTAATTATATAGTTATAACACACAAGGTCTAACATAGTTAATACAAACCAGTGATGTACATCTATGTGATTTATGAAGTTCCTTCTGCATCTTCAGTATTAAAGAGTATTAGATGTGTTTCAGTGCCTTTTGATGAAATCTGCATATATAATCAACTCTCTGCGTCATATCTCCCAACATTTCAATGCCATATGACAATTTTGTTTAAGGGAGTGTGGTCGAATGCATGGCTGGGGGTCAATAAATGTATTTGATTTATTGAATGAAATTTATATACACATTATTGTGACATCTAAGCGTGCAGAGCACTGTGATACGGTCATACTTACCTAACATTTTGATTTGCTTAAAAAAGAGGGACAGAGGGATTTGGGTACTAAATTTATTGTACAGTCCAGGTACAGTGGCATAGCTTGAAATATAAATAGTGCAATATTCACGTGTGTGCTACGCTTTGATAGAATGGCGAGTTCCAAGTAGAATTTGAAGTAGTTACTTTTTTGATTCATCCATAATTGACATACGCTGCTTACGCTTTCATTAATAATGCTATTTTCTCACATATTAATCAGTTTTATTATCATGCTGATAATTAGCAGGTCTGTTTAAAGAGCTATTCTCTATGTAAGATTCCCAAGACAATAGGCCTCTTCATATTAGATAAAGATATCTCTTCTGTCTCCTTTTATTTCCTTTTTATGGCATCTCTCTTCTTCTTCCACCCAGGGTAAAATGAGACTTATCCTGCTGCCATCTGTTAACAATGAGCATAGTAAATGAAGTTGAACAAAAGAGACAGCACAGTTTACAGCAGGCTGCTCCCCAATGCGGTGTCCAGGGTTCAATGATCCTGTCTATGTCAGTGTATAAAAAACCCCATGCACAAGTCTGTTTTCCTGCTGATCAGAAAATCAAGCCGCTTACTGTCATGTGTGTTTTTTCCTTTTCTTTTCTTCTTTGTCCAGTCAAGGAAGAACGTTCTTTGTTCTCTGCCTCTACACAATGGGTCTTTTCCGCTGTGTGTGCCCCTAGCACTACGTTAATGTATAATGTGTTTATCCAGCCACAAACCGAGCAATCAGTTTTACAGCCCCTGAAATTTCATTGAGCGGCTTTCAAGACGGGTCTTCAGTGAGGAGAAAGTGCTTAGACAGATAAGACTTCAGATATCTGATCCATTACTTACAAAGATGAATTTATATGGAAGGCATACACATTGAATATAATATTGGTCATGTAATATTCTCTGAGTTAATAATAAGTTCATAAATATATACACACTGGCACAGTTACAGTTCAAGCAGCCAAGACTTCAAAGGTTAGGGTTACTCTGTTTTTTTGGACAGGGAAAGAATGCATATAAAATGACTTTTAAAGTACTTATGCGTTCTTTGTTGGTGGTGCTGAATGGGACATTAGACTGTTCCTTTAAAATCCTGGTCCAATCTTTGTCTCATAAACCTGTCCTGTTAACAATCACCTTTCATGTATTTTTGTTGTCTCACTTGTGTTTTCCCTTGCCCTTCTTTCTATCCTTTTCCATTAGGGTTTTCATACCCATATGTTTTGTTTTTTTAAATCTGTACATTTCTGCTAATGTTTTTACCTTCCCTATGTTTTTGTTCTATTCATTTTTTCTCCATTTTTACCATCTTACTACCCCCTTATTAAACCTCATTCCTTGCCTATGATTCCTTTTTCCTCACCCTCTGTACATTACTTTCCTCTACCCTACTCTCTACAAGTGAGCGCCATTTGGTTTTGCTGTGTGAAGCACAAGTATACCTGTTTATCTCTAACACTAGAGAGGATAGGTTTCAAAGCCCTGTAGTCCAGCCTAAAATATAACAAGGTTTAACATAGTAGATGCAATAGTAAACACACCACCTCAAGAAGTTCTTGAAAACCTTATCTAGAAACTAACTAGTGACAGTGATAATGCAAACATAACAGTCTATGTTGGCCATAAATGAATTTGCCCATTGTGAGAAGAATACCAGACTGAACAAATTTATTTACGAGCACTCTTGTAATCTATATCAGATGAGTCTTTTTTAATGTCAATTGTCTCATGGCTATTAATGTTTGTGAACATGGTATGCACCCATGTTTCGGTGTGAGCGCAGAAATGGAATAAGACAATAACATTTTACATAGGAACTACATAGAATAATATACAAACCAATCAAAAGCCTCCACTCTGCCTACTTTGTACAAAAGGGTGAATAAATTGCTTTATAGAGAGCAAAAATGTGTAAATATGTTATATTTACAAAGGGTCATGCTGGAAATAGCTAAGTGCCACCATGTACCCAGCAGAGCTTTCATATTTACAAAGGGTTCTAAAGACATAGGAAGTAGGTCACTGCTACCATGAGGCAGATGGATCCTTCACAATAACACATACACCTAAATCAATGATGTCATATGGTAAGATTCTTATTGGCATTCTTATTGGTATATTCTTAAATATATGTTCTACTCATAGTAGATTATCCCTGTCTTCCATAATATTATTGGATGTATGTTCATCCATTTTACTTATTGTTGTTCTAATTGTGATCCTCATGACAAAGGAGTCCTAAAGGGGTCCCTCATTGGGACTCTCAAGGACTTTGAAAAGGCTTCCTAAAAAAAGCTTGAGTGAAGGTCCACTGACCACAATTACTGATTTACTCCCAACAGAGCAGGGATCCCTATGCATGATGGTCTACACTTTACAATGAACTCAAGGACACTATGTCCTAGTAAATGGCAGTCATAAACCTTTACAGCTAAAACGTCTAGTCTATACTTCTATATGGTATATGATTTTGCAATGGAAAGCTGCACAACTCGAATAAATAACCATTTCAGTATACTCCAAACTATGCAAACTAGAGGAACCATCAAGCTCAGTGAATGGCAGCTTCATATAATTAAGTGAAACATTTCAGGGTAAGTTTTTAATGCAATACATTGGGACTTATTGATAAAACATGATAAATGTGCACATTTATCAGCATAGCACCCAGTAAAGTTAGACCATTTTATTGGTTGCCATGCTGAAAAGTCAAAAACTTTAAAAACTTTGTAGACTGATATTTTTCCATAGATCATCCTCTCACAATATTCCTCCATTTCCTCTGTTTTCAATTCTGCTTTCTTTTATATGTGACAGTTGGTGGCGTCAAAAAAGCATAGTGTATGTTCTTACAATTATAGGTTTGCGTGCTGCTACATTGTGCTTATAAAAGCTCTTTTTTGCAACGTTACTAAAGCACACATTATTTTCATGAATTTTTATTGGTATTCTTCTTGTTAACACAGCGAGGTGCATCATGAGATCCAAGAAAACAAAGATAATCCCCGAAAACAGCAAAATGTATATTACTATGCAGTAGCGTACCTAGCGGGGGGCGGGGGGGGCGGTCCGCACCGGGTGCCGCTCATCAGGGGGGTGCCAACTTGCCGGCACCCCTCCAGAGACGGACAGTAATGTCCGCCGCTGGAGGAGCAGGCTCGCAAGGGAGCGGTATCGGAGGTCTTTAACAGACCTCCGGCTCCCTTGAGTGATTTTAAGCCGGTTCCCTTGAACCGGCTTAAAATCACTCAAGGGAGCAGGAGGTCTGTTAAAGACCTCCGATACTGCTCCCTTGCAATCCGCGCGGCAACTGCTGCTGTGCGCCGGGGTTTGTTGTCAGATCCCGGCGCACAGCACTGAAGCCGCGCCCACCGCTGCCCCCTGAACCCGGAAGAAGACAGAAGAAGAGGAGCGAAAAGGAAGAAAAGTAGCTGACTGCTGTAGGAAGAAAAGTAGAAAAGAGGAAAGGTAGGAAATCATTCAGTAAGAGTGACAGTGAGAGTGGATTGGTATGTGTGGAATCTGTGGATTGGTTTATGTGTGGATTGGTGTATGTGTGGATTGGTATATATGTGGATTGGTATATATGTGGATTGGTATATAT